>WBMV01008410.1:29625-41762 GCA_013396655.1 Campylorhamphus procurvoides | reverse complement strand
AGATGAAGGAGTGAATGAAAACTAGGAGACATTTAAAGACATTTTTCTTAGGGCTCAAGAGCTCTCAATCCTGATGTGCAAGAAGTTGGGCAGGGCAGGCGAGAGGCGAGCTTGGCTAAGTGAAGATTTCTTAGCCAAACTAAAACACAAACCCAAAATACACAGGCAGTGGAGGCAGGGATACACATTCTGGGGAGATTACAGGGAGACAGCCTGAGATTGAAAGGAGGGGATCAGGAAAGCCAAGGTACAGCTGGAGCTGCATTTGGCTGGTGATATAACAAATAACAAGAAGGGTTATTTCATAGCACCTCATGTCACTGGCAGGGGTAGGAATGAAAGGGTGTCCCTTCTGGTTGAGTAAGCACGGACAAGAGAGCAGTCAGATACTGCCAGTTCCGAACAATCATGTGAGAACTGTTTGCCTATTGTGTACGGTTTGTTATTAATATTTTTGCTGTTACTGTTTGTTTTCTTATCTCATTGCTGTTTCCAGTAAATTGTTCTTACTTCAACCCATGATCCTCACCTTTTGTCCCTTCAATTCTCCTCTCCAGACACTGGCAGTGGGAAGGAGAAGGAAGGGGAAGTGAGTGAGCAGCATGTGGTTTGGAGTTTCCGTGGGAACACTAAATTGGGAAATACTACTCCTAAACCACAACACTCACCTATTTATTTGGACAGAGAGTTTTATCTATTTATTCACTTCTTTATGCCACAGCAAATAAAGATTGCTTACAACAAATTTGCCAATGCTTCTGGTCTCAGCAGCACAGGAACAAGCCTTGGGGATGTAGGGAACCCACTTTCAATCAATACCTCCTCCAGACCCTGCTCCAAACAGGGCTCAGCACATCCTCTGCCCTCTCTTCAGTCTGGCATCTGCACAAAAAGGATCTTGCCTCAATCTCTTTGGGAAACCACTGCCATGGTCTAGCTGTTGTCATCACAATCATCTCTTCAGCCCTTGTCACCTCATCATGTCACCTTCCATCCTGTTTTATACTGATGACCATCTCTGGAGTACTAAGGCCAAGGAAGGCATGAACCTCTTGGTGCAAGGCCAGAGGAGGCCAGAAACAAGATCAGGGGGCTGGAGCACCTCTGCTATGAAGACAGGATGAGAGAGTTTGGGTTGTTCAGCCTGGAGAAGAGAAGGTTCTGGGAAGACTTCATTGCAGCCTTCTAGTACTTAAAGGGGGCTTATAAAAGACTTTTTACATGAGCACATAGTGATAAGACAAGGGATAACCTTTTCAAACTGAGAGTTTAGATTATATATCAGGAATAAATTCTTTCCTATGAGGATGGTGAGACACTGGAAGAGATTACCCAGAGAAGCTCTGTGTGCCCAATCCCTGAAAGTGTTCAAGGACTGGATGGATGCCCTGAGCAACATGACCTCATCAGTGGCATTCCTGCCCATGGCAAGCAGATTTGAATAGGATGATCTTTAAGGTTGCTTCCAACCCAAACCACTGTATGATTCTGTGGTTACTTACTTGTGTCTCTACCATCCATATTTGGCAGAGAACTGTTCTGCTAGAAAACAAAATATTTGGCCCAGTAGAAGTCTTTGGGGATTGAAACAGGCTGTGTAGAAATCTAAGTGGTGTAATACAGAACTGATCTTAATTTTTATTAAACCTTTTGAGTGAGCAGTGGATTGGGAATTCACTACTAATTATTTTTTCCACTATTTGATTTCTAGATAGAGGGAACCAAGGCTTCTTGTAGAAAAAGAGCGGGAGCAAAACAGCATGTCTCCATACACATCCTCTCAGTCCCTGCAGGATGACTTTTCCCTTCTATGAGTGAGCTAGTTTTGTTACCAGTCATTTTCTTGATTCTAATCTCTAAATTAAGTGTCTGATTCTGCAAATGTCTATGAAGTACAGAAGTGAACAGGAAGATGCTGTACCTTGCTGTAAAATACACTTGGCTTATTTTCTCCTCTCCCTGTTCCTTCTGAAGCACCCTGAGGCTGTTCTGTTTGGGAATATTCTTATTGCAGTGACTGACCATCCATCAGCCTCACTCAGTGAATGGCAGTAAATAAAAGACTATCCATGCTCATTGGGCAGTGCATTCAAGAAACAGGAAAATACAACACTGTCTAGCAAGAACATCCAGCCTTTCTGTGTTTACCTGTCCCTACATTGTAGGACAGTTCATTATCTGTGTTTCACCATGACTTCTCAGCTTCAGGACATCTGTTAAGTGCCAGCTCGTCTCTGTGAAAGCTCTGGTCTAGATACACCACCAATTTAGTTTGGTCAAAGAGTTGCAGCAACTCTTACTTTGGATGCAGTAACACCAGTATAAGGACCCTGTGTCAGCATTGCTCGTGCTGCTTTCACACAAGAAACCTAGAACAGTGGATATATCTTTACACGGTTTACTTCTGTCTACATGAAGCTCCATTTCAGATTGAGCACTGTGAAGAGCTGAACCTTTGCTAAATACCTCAGATTGCCAGTGCTTTGCATGTGACTCTGTACTCTTCACACATCCTTGTGGGTGGCAAATTACATCCATTAAATCCAAAGAAACTGTAGGATAAAATATATTGGCCATACACACAGTTTTTCCCTACTCATGTGCTGACAGTTGGAGCTGCACACGAAAAGCCAACTCTGAAGGCTGTCAGAGGCACACTTGCTTTTGGAAAGTGAACTGAGGTGATTGCAAAGACCTGAGCTTATATTCATAGTGGTCTCATCAGCAAGGCAGAACACAAGCCCAACACCCACCACAGCCTCTTTGAACCCGGCACTGCAGGCTGTCAGTCTAGCCAGAAACCCAGCAATCTCATTTATGCAAAAACAAAAACAGAAAGACAGCTCCTCCTGATGGGAATAGAAATTAATTCCAGCCAAGCAGCATAAACCCTGAATTGCAAATTACGGTGACAACATTTCCTTGTTCAGAAGAGGCTGCCTCATGCCAAAGAAACGCCACTAGCATCAGAAACTGGGTCCAAATAAATCACTGGTGAAAAATGCAGAAATAGGACACAAAAGCAAGAAGAGACTATGGCACTCTTTATAAATAACTCGCCACTCTGGAGTGAAATTGACACACAGTAAACAAAGGATCGTTTGTTTCAAAAAGTATAGTTTGGGCAGCAGGACAAAAGTGCTACTTGTGTCTTGGCAGTGCTCCCAAATGCCTGCTGCACAAAAGACTGGCGGGGATGTAATTATGGGCACAGCAGACCCAAAGATACCCCAGCCCCGCTGCGGCTCCACCATGTTTTCCTCTGGCCCGGATTTACTTAAGGGACAGATACCTAGGCTTGGTGCTTGCCTACGTCACCTGAGGAGAGAGATCATCCCTTCCAGAGGGCCACTTAGCTCTCCCCAGGATGGACGACCTCTGGATGTGCTGATCTGTCACTGCTGAGTAAAGGGAGAGTTTAGAGCACAGATTCAGCTTCTCAGCTGTTAGTTGGCTACAGTTGGCTGAGAGGAGCTATGCCCTCTTTCCACTGTTAAAATGGAATAAGAAGTCTTCTGGATCTCTCATCCACTTAGATTGCAAGCCACTGACTCAGGGTCTGTCTGCCTCTGCACCTCTGTATTATCTTTGGTGCAGTGGACTCTGGCAGAACTAAAAAATAAACACACATGACTGTCTTGCTTGGCGTAAGGAGTTAGAACAGCTGCCTGAGCAGGCTAATGAGAGAGGTTACCTACCTCGAGCTTGTACCTCTCCTCTGGCACCTGGCTGGCAGGGTAGTGGGATGGCATTGCCCAGTTCCTACACTCTCTGAGCACAGGGGTGTGAGCACAGTAAGAGTTTGCTGTGCTCTGCAAGGCATGGACTATCCTGAATGCTTCTCACCATGGTTTCTTTCGCAAAAGCTGAATCTAATCTGCTCTTTACAATAGATGCTGCATGCTGAATTAAAGAGGGTCAGGGAAATTTACGCTTCTTGGCAAACTAACAAGAACATTTCCAGAGCTCAGATGGATTGAGAGTAAAGAAAACAATTTAATTTTAAAAGCAAAATGAAATGTTGCAGTCTTGCAAACAGAACACAATCCTTACTAGTCTAAATGTAGACAACCCACTTGGTTCCATTCTGAGAGCACAGAGAAATACATAAGAATGAATACATATTTGGGACCATAATAAAGGTATAGTCCCTATAGCCAAGTATTTTATACCAAATAGTACTAAGTAACAGCTGTTTAAATACTGTGAGAACCCCAGAAAATACAGGTCTGTACCCTTGTATGTACCCACAGCTGCCAGCAACTCACAGCTATCAACTTACTGAATCAGATGGTTTATCCTTCCAACAGCAATCTGTCCCTCCATGAATTTAGCAGTCTTTTGAAACCATGTGTAGCTCTGTCCTCCAGATCACAAAGAAAGGAACAACAGTTCAAAAATTTTATGTGTCATATTATCCTGTTTTAAATTTGTTTTAATCCTCCAATAACTTCTGCCTATGCCTGTATATTTCTGAATGTTTATGTCATGGAATGGAAAGGTCTAATCCCTGTATTGAGTTAAATCTCAATTTACTGCTTTGAAATTCAGTGAGTCCTTGCTATGACACGCAATCCATGACCCAGGGGATTATTTGAATTGATCTCAGTGCACTTTTTAAATATTTTAAATCTCTCAATGATTCTTTTGCATTTATTACTTACAAGAGCCATACCCCACTGCAAACAGGTCATTGTACTTTGGATTCCTGTAATGAGAAAATATATATGATTGCATTTATTATTAACTATGTAGTTCCACAGAAATGCACAATTAACTTCAGAGTCCATTCTCATAGGACTGCACACAGTCTGAGGGCTTTACCCTTTGACCATATGCACCAGTAAAGTTTGTATATAAGTAATTCTTCCAAACTCAAGATGCATTGAAAAGCAGAACATCAGAAGACCAAGACAGTAGATGAAAAGGATAAAAAGGGCACCAGCAGACATGATGTCATTCTCTAGCACTTGGCTTATACATCTCATAATCATGGAAAGTTTACTTGTAAAAATGAGGTCTTTGACAATAGGAAAAAGGCAGGAATATATAAATTTCCATCCTTCAAGGGCAAGAGTAAAGGAGTTTCCAAATCAATAAACTCACTTTCCCTACTTGTCATTAAATAATGAGGGATGCTTCAAGAGACAGCTATCAGTTCATGAATTCATGATCATTCCCACAGATCAGAACGGGAAATTCCCTTCTGATTCAGCTGGTTAACAGTATATTTGCTGAGGCAAATACTGACTATGAGCAATTAAGCATCTACTATGTCTTCTGAAGTCCCTTTACCTGAAAAACATTTACTTTCTCTACAGCCTTTATGTGTGTGGACAGTTACCACAGGTAAGTTTTCCATGTTCCTATCCTGAGCTCACACAGCACAACCAGTGGGTAACAATTCTGTGAAAGGAATGCATGTGAAAATTACCTAGTGACTGTTTTATCTGACTTGCTATTATCAACTGATAAAATAAAACCACTTCTCTTTTCATTTCTCTTTTTTCACTTGGGCTAATGCCTAGGCATCCTAATGCTCTTGCTCCTTCTACTAAATGTACCATCGCTGCTAAAAATGTGGGGAAAAAAATTGAATTAGAAAAGCTTATTACATAAAGCAATTTGGAGTAATTCTTCCCATTTCAAGGACATTTTCTGTTATCATTTCCTGGGGACAAGAATAACAGCAGTACAAGCTACCTATTAAAGATGCCTTTTCTCCCAAATTTGTTTCCAATTTTAGTGTCACTTTGTAATTCTCACACAACTGCAAGCTCGATATGCTATTATATAATACTAAACTGGTTTGAACTCCTTGGCAAGGCACAAATGTGCTTACATTATCCTACAAACAGCTCAGAGGAGGCCTAGCTGCAGGGGAGCACAAGGCAGCAGCTGACTAGGTACGTCTCATGCTCAGTGTGTGAACCAAGACAGTTCTGAAAAGGATCAAGCACACTGAAAAGTGAAAGGACTCATTCAGGTTGGAAAGGAGCGAGTTTTTTTCACAGTAATAACCGCAGTGATAATATCTCAGAACACTAGAGTTGATTTCCAAGTATCAGCAACCATTTTTGGACTGACCAGGAATGAATATTCAGAAGTGGACTGCAGGGCAAATGCCTACTGCACTAAACTGTGCAAGATGCCAATACACAATAACACTGTTGCCTGGAGGGGAAGCCGTATGAGGAGTGGCTGAGGGCACTTGGTGTGTTCAGCCTGGAGAAGAGGAGACTGAGGGGACACCTCATTGTAGTTACAACTTCCTTGTGAGGGAAGGAGGAGGGCCAGGCACTGATCTCTTGTCTGTGGCAGCCAGTGACAGGACACGAGGGAATGGTCTGAACCTGTGTCAGAAGAGGTTTAGGTTGGTTATTTGGAAAATAACTAGAGGATGATTGGCACCAAAATAGGCTCCCCAGGGCAGTGGTCACAGCACTAAGCCCTGACAGAGTTCAAGAAGAGTTTGACAATGCTCTCAGGGATATGGTGGGATTGTTGGGGCTGTTCTGTGGAGGGCCAGGAGTTGGATTTGATTGTGGGTCAGTTCCAACTCAAGACATTCTATAATTCATGCATCAAGGTCTTGTCTGACATCAGTGCCTCAGTATTTTATAGTCTATAGTGTTACCTGCCTGACACATGGGATATTTGCATTTCCCTGTGTGCTGCTTTAATACTTCCATGTGAGTACTTCTCAAAAATACAGTCACAACCTCTCCTCCTCCTCTAGTGTTTTCAGGACTGATTCCTACAGCATATTCTCCAAAGATATGACACATCTACCATAACTTTCCTAAGAAGGTACTCTTCTTTGCTCTGCTAACTGCACTCACTTTCCCCCAGCGCTGCACAGAGCCTGGTCTGCCCTCAGTTTCTGCTGTAGGGTACAAATCTGGCACAATCAGCTTCACACAATATGCTATGCATCCAGCACCACCAGGCATATCTAGGTGCTGCCTAAGCAGGTGACTGTAATAATTCAAACCTGTCTTCTCAGAGAAACCAGCCTTGCCTTATGATACCATTACATTCCACTCCACTCCCAGGTGCAACAGCCGAGAATAAGTTTGGAATGAAGAGACTTACCAGGAGATGGCAGTAACTGCAAGTTTCTTCGTTTTGTCATACTGGAAATGCCAGAGTGGGAGGAGGGTTCCTTGCTGGCCTCTGAATTCGTCTGAGGCATCCTCAAAATATTTAAAATCTGAAACAAGCCAAAAAAAAAAAATCAAGGAATAGATTCCAGTGTAGAAATCGGAAATGAATCAGCATGGTTCATGTCAGGGAAGCTTTAAAAAACACTCTGTTATCCTCACAGCCTCTGCATAACTCAATTGATAGTGTAAAAACTGTTTCAGTTCTTAAGTCTTAACTCCAAACTAGCCCCTCAGCCTCATAAATGCATTTTACCAAGCACCAAGTCCTCACACACAGAGGAAAAATAAAAATCAAACTGATGATCAGCAGACAAAGGATTAACAAGAAAGTAGAATCCCAGAGCAAGGTGTGACCTTAGGCGAAATCCAGAGCTAGACGTGGCCTCTCATAAGGAATCTGAGCAGAGAGAGCAAAACTCTTGCAAAATGACATTGAGACTGAGTATGCTGCTGCAGCTGGGATCCTTAAGTGAGCAAAGAGCTACTTGGCTCTGGCTGTTGTCACCAGCACCTGCACCCAGGAGGAAAGTACCTGCTGAGGGAGGGAAGTTCTGAAGGGAGGGTAAAGCTGACCGAATCTGCTGTCCTCAGCCAGCCCAGAGCAGCACTTATGTAGCATCCTCTTTGCATGCCCATGGTCTGCTGTACTATTTGCCTAGTGTGAATCAGTGGGTTCCTAGGCCTGCTCCCTTTAATCTTTGTTTCTCTATTCTACTCTGTTCTGTTCTGTCCTGTCCTTGTTGTTGCTGTAGACACTTATCTGCAGGACTTCAGGCTTAAGTCAGAAGCATCTCTCAGTGGGCCATACCTTGTGCAATGTCATCAAATGTGTTCAGATTCACCATCCGCTCCGCTATTTTAGCAGCCTTTGCAACTCTGGTTATAGGCTCAATGTGCTGGAGAGAAAAGAAAGGAAGCAAAAATTTAATTCTAATCTGTTCACAGGTCCTTCAGATCTCATGTGACTGAAAAGCTTGAGTCCTTTGATCTTGAGTAAGATTAAGTTGAAATGCCTCAAACCAGCATCTAATGTCAAAGGCACTTGAAAGAATGCAATTACTTTATCATAAATCTAGTAGGATGCCATCCACAGCTGAGCTGCAGTAATTTCAGTGTTTGTTCTTGATTTAGCTCATTTGGAAAGTACTTACCTGTGAAGAGAGTTAAGAGTCTTGTCTTTCAAGCTAACTCATGACAGGATGAGCTAAAACTGCACACAATTCCTCCTCTATCCCACTGGATTACATTCAGTAATGAAATCATAGGTGCTTAATCATGCATCAGCATCCTTGTCTTTACCTGGAGAGCTCTAAGCTCTCGTGTGTCAAGTAAACAACACAAGATTTAGGACAGCTTTAATCAATCACTGAGTAATTCCAGCTTGATGCATTCACACATCCATGGACAAATGGGGAAAAGAGAGCCTAGCAGGGGCTATATAGCTGTTAGCAGGTGGATGGTTGTTATGCTTGTCTTACAGAGCCCTGATCACCAGAGATCTTATAACCTCCTTCTTACCAAACTCTATTCTCAACTATTTCTTGTGTAAGTGACCACTAGCAAAATCCAAACTGGATTAACTAGCAACTAAGACAAGAAGCCTGGGTGCCAGCAGCGAGAAGGACAGAGCTTAAAAGTCCACAGACTGCACTGGATCATGAGGATGATGCCATCACAGCTCTTTGCAATGATGTGAGAGTGCCCAGGCATATGTAAAGTGCTCTGAGAGCCTGCTGCTCCAAGTACCTGAATTCCCATCTACTACTGCTGCCCCAAAGCCCTATCAATGTTTCAAAGCCTTTCTTCAATCCCCTTGCTAGGGACTGAGGGCTGCCAGCACCCCAGAATTTCCCTCATAGTGACAATACTGAAAAGAAACATGCCATCCTTGACACAGCTCAAAGAGCACCCTGATCATGAAAAGAAAAAGTTAAATGAGTTGCCAAAACAACACCATGCAGTCACAGTCAGAACTAAAAACATGACTTCAGATTATGTGTGTCCAGCCTTCTGCTTCTTTCCTGGCCTCTGCATAGACTCAACAAAAGAGAAAAAAAATCTAAGAACTGCTATACTTTTATAAATCCATAGTTTGATTACACCTGCAGTAATGTGTGCAGTCCTCTTCTCCCATCTCAGAAAAGTTTAAGTAAAACTTGAAACCAAGTTCAGAGAACAGCAGCAAGGATGGCCCTAATCTGTAATGGTTTCTGTGCCAGGAAAAACTGAGTAGGCTGGAACTTGCCAGTCTAGAGAAGTGATGGCCATGGGGAGACACGAGAGAGGTCTAAATGTCTTAGAGAGGATGGACAGGGACTGACTGTTCACTGCCTCCTCTGCTACAAAAAGTAGGGGTGTCAAGTGAAATTTGTGTAAGTCAAGCTCAAAAAAAAGCAAAAGAAGGTGACTCTTACATAAAGATGACACATCTGCGCAACTCCTTGTGAAAGGGTATTGTATATGCAAGAATTCTTCATGGTTTCAAGGAGAAAGTACTTCCATCTATGCGCCAAAACACATCATGCTTAAGAAGTAGCTGAAAATAGCTGAAGGCTGAAAAAAATGTTTGGGGCTGGTATATGCTCTTGCTGTGTTCCTACCCTTTAAGGAAGGGTAACCACTAAGCACATTCACTTGTGGTTAGTCTTGATCTGAAGCCATGGGGTTCCTCTCATGTTCTTCAGGTTTTCCTGGGCCTGGGGGAGGACTTCTTGAAAACAGCAGAGATAATTTACTGTCATCTTCAGAACTTAAGAAAGTGAAAGAAAAGATGTTTTCAAATTTTAACACCACATGATGTTACCTAGACATTAGGAAGACATAAGTACTAAGGGAAATTAAACAGGGAAAGAAAGAGGATGCTTGAAACATCTCAAGTAGAAATCAATAGTCCCAGTTGCTCGGATTTGTCTCTTTTGACTTTTAGTTGTCATTTTAACTTCTGTCACAATAAGAACTGTTTTTCTCTGAAATACCTCCTAAGAAAAAGGCAATTCACCTTGGCTAACATTTTTCCAGCAATATTGGGATCATGACTACAAAAGTCATTGGCTGCCATAAGCATACTGGTTTGAGTAAGTTTAATTGACATAGGTCAAACATTGAGAAATTTAGAAAAAGAGAAGAGCAATAAGCAATTTTCTCTCCAGAACTGTAAAAGTCATAGTTACAAAGTATAGGGAACAGGTCTCCTGGAGTCCTGCTAGCTCACCATGTTTATTGGCTTCCATTTACCAATTATGCAGGACAAAATTTCTCTTCTGTTTTAACACACACCTGCTACTGGAAGGGGCTGGGGAAGAAGGACAGTGCCTTCTTCCCTACAGACATGAGCAGTATTGCGGCACCTGTGCTTTTACACATCCAAGGAAATTTGCACTGCAAGCATTCTGACTTTCCAACCTGAGACAACATTCTCAACTGAAGATCACAGGATAAAGCTTACTTTATGTTCTTGAAGATGAATGCTGGATCCTGACACTGAGCTGTGTGGTGTGGCCAACATGTGGGATGGAAGGGATGTCATCCAGGGGGATCTGGACAGGCTTGAGAGGTGGGTCTGTGCAAACCCTATGAAATTCAGGGCCATGTGCAAGATCCTGCACCTGGGCTGGTGGACCATCAGACATGGATACAGGCTGGATGATGAATGGATTGAGAGCAGTCCTGAGAAGAGGGATTTGAGGGTAATGAAGGATGAGAATCTGAATATGATCTGGTCATGTGCACTCAAAGACCAGGAAGCCAATCGTGTGCTGGGATGAATCCAAAGCAGCATTGACAGCAGAGCAAGGGAGGGGATTCTGCCCCTCTGCTCTGCTTTGGTGACACCCCACCAGGAACATTGCATCCAGCTCTGGGGTCCCCAGCACAGGAAGGACAGGGACCTGATGGAGACAGTCCAGTGGAGGGCATGAAATAGGTCAGTAGGCTGGACCGCCTTTCCTAAGGAGACAGGCTGAGAGAGTTGGGGATGTTCAGCCTGGAGAAGAGAATGCTCTAGGGAGACCTTACAGGATGCCCCAGTACCAAAGGGGGCCTACAGGAAATATAGGGAGGGACTCTAGCAGAAAGTTTAGAGATAGGATGAGGAACACTTCNTCCAGCTCTGGGGTCCCCAGCACAGGAAGGACAGGGACCTGATGGAGACAGTCCAGTGGAGGGCATGAAATAGGTCAGTAGGCTGGACCGCCTTTCCTAAGGAGACAGGCTGAGAGAGTTGGGGATGTTCAGCCTGGAGAAGAGAATGCTCTAGGGAGACCTTACAGGATGCCCCAGTACCAAAGGGGGCCTACAGGAAATATAGGGAGGGACTCTAGCAGAAAGTTTAGAGATAGGATGAGGAACACTTCTTTTAAACTGGAAGAGGGCAGATTTAGACTAAATATTAGGAAGAAATTCTTTTCTATGAGGGTGGTGAGGCACTGGAACAGAGAAGCTGTGGATACCCCAACCCTGGAAGTGTTCAAGGCCAAGCTGGATGGGGCTCCAAGCAATCTGGTCTAGTGAAAGGTGTCCCTGTCCATGGCAGGGGGGTTTGAATTGGATGATCATTAGGATTGCTTCCAATCCAGACCATTCTATGATTCTGTGATACTATGATTCCATAGTTTAGGGGCTCTTTTGGTCAATGGAAAGTAAGCTTTAAATTAGGAAAAAAAGAAAAAAGAAAAAAACCACAAAAACCCCCACAACAAAACAGAAAATAAAACCACCTTGTAAATGCAGAAACAATGTATTATTCAATTGATCTTTTTTCGTACAATGCAGAAAACTCTTCAGATGAATCAAAAAAGTTTTAAATCAGCTTTTCTGTTAGGTAGCTGTGCTGTTAGCAATGCAGCCATGACTAACTACATTTTTTGCATTAAACTGGATCAGAGTAAGTTATTTTCTCATTGTATCCTGCCCTTTTCCAGGTTTTATTTATTCTGCATGCTACCAAAATAAATCTGCAGAGGAAGTGCTAGG
>WBMV01008410.1:803-29581 GCA_013396655.1 Campylorhamphus procurvoides | reverse complement strand
TTTTTTTTTTTTTTAATTCCTGTTTGAAATGCACTTTTCCACTTTAGGCCAATTCTGGGCCAGCTAGCTAAATGCAATGAGAGCTCACATGGCAACAAATTTGTTTTGTTTATTTCTGTGCATAAGTTATTTTTAGAACAGCAATAACGTTAATTGAATCATATGTAAGATGGATAATGGGCTAATGCTTTGAAAATAAGTGTCTTGGTCTTGCTCTGCAATTCATTAGCACCAATGGCTTTGTATTTGCCTCTCATCAGCTCACCAGTAGAGATGTGTAACTCCTGCAAACTGAAGCACAAGAAAAAGTTTCTTCTGGTGTGTAACTGCATATGAAGATGACAAACCCCACTCTAAAACCAGTGCAGTAACTGTGACTAGTGGAGCCCCTGCCTTGCAGAAAGAAGCACAGTACAGGGCTACTGTCATCCGTTGCCCAGCCAACACCTCCAAGCATTGCAAACAGCCATTCTAAATCTCAAATAAAGCCCCTCAGGTTGAATTGTGTCAAGTAGTTATTAATTGTCAGAGCTGTACTCATCTGTTAATTTTCACTCTTCGCTTTTAATTCTGGTACACTGTAAACAGCAAATTGAAGACAAGGGAGTTGGCAATAACTCATCCACTCCTAGGGACAGCCAGGAACAGGTGAACAATAATGTGAAATTACATTCTAATTTTAGCTGTCATGTAAAAAGTATTAGTGGTTATCCAAGGGCTTCCAAGTGATAACTATGATGCTGTGGGCTGTCTCACCAGGCATATCTCAGAAAGGAGTAATGCTATAGTGAGACAGATAAGTCAGACAGCACCTCACACCATTCTGGAATGCACATTTTCCTGTTATATATAAACTTTGTTTGGACTTCTTAGGACAACGATCAGTGATTCTGTTTCAGAGGAGATCAGAGATTGTTCCAGTGCAGTGAGTTCCAGCTTTAATGTATTCCCAACTGGTTCACAACCATCTGTATTTCTGTTCACACTACCTTCTG
The DNA here is from genome assembly GCA_013396655.1 of Campylorhamphus procurvoides. Classification (NCBI taxonomy): domain Eukaryota; kingdom Metazoa; phylum Chordata; class Aves; order Passeriformes; family Dendrocolaptidae; genus Campylorhamphus; species Campylorhamphus procurvoides. The sequence goes on along the minus strand of WBMV01008410.1, from coordinate 28,586 downwards.
CCTTAGTAATTCTCTCTCTGTTATTTAACTCAGATTCTCTCTACGCCTTTGCATTAATAGATAAATATGCTAAGATTTTTTTAGTATCATGTATCCAAGATTTCAATTTCTTATGGTCTTTTCTGTATCTATGCAGGTTTACCATCTACCATCTTTTGAAAAGGGGTGATTAAAATCATATATCCCTGTACTACTCCTAAAAAGATATCACCCCACCTTCCTAATATAAATACCTTCTCTGCTATCCATCACAGAGTATAATCCTGCAGCGTACTGGTCTCTTGTAGACATATCACAACTCACCAGCCAACACATTCATGTTGCTCCCTGTTATTACAAACTGCAAGGACTCGCCTTACCAAAGATTCTTACAACACTCAAAAATGCAGACTTCCTCTCCACAAGTCCCTCCCAATTTGTGCTAATAATTTCTCTGGTATGTTTAATAGTTTCCTAATGGCAAACAAAAGCAATAACTTTACAGAATTTTAGCCAGATTATCTGTACTCTACTTTCCTCGTTAAGGAAAGACATAACTTGCCTTTCATCAAAGAAAGAGATAATTTGGGCACAGCCTACCTTTAGTAAACATGTGCTATTTTGTTCCATTGCATATTTACTCCCAGTTCTGTATTCTTTTCCTCCCTAATAATACTGTTGTCTCATGTACTGTTAAAGATCAAACCAAGGGAATAATTTCTATCCCACTCAAACAAAACATGTCTTTGTGATACTCCAGTTGCATAGTTCCACCCCTCTTTGGATAGAGACATCAAAAATCCTTACTACCAGACTTATGATTCCACGCCTTGCCAGCTCAGGGTGAGAGGAGCAAGGCTGCATTGATTGTATGAAGGCTTTTGCATTTTGTTTCTACCTCATATATTGTCATTTCCAAGTTCATGCAGCAATACGAGGAGGGTTGTACTGGATCAGACCAAGCATGTCTCTGGGTCAGGATTGTAGAATCATGGAATCATTTAGGTTGGAAAAGACCTTTAAGATCATCAAGTATCTTCCCTGTAAGCAGAGCCGTAAGCAGAGCCATAAGCAGATGGCTCAGGAACAGTAAGAACAGGACAAGCAGATACAACACTTCTCCCTAGTTATCTCTGCCTCCAGATATTTTCAGCATGGAAAATTTCATACCATTCCTCTTTGACATTATGTTCTCCATGTTCTGTGTACTGCCCTTATTGAAAACTGAGGGAAAATTTCAAATACTGTATCACTGCTCTCAGATGGAGCACACCCTTTCCTCTCTAAATCCCTTTGAGAGGCACACTGAGATATTTCTAAGTCACTCATCACAGTCTCCAGTCAAATACTTTCTGTTATTCCAACTTTTTTCGCTCATATCTTCTTTATATCATTCTCATCCTTACTTCTGCTGGAATTCTTGGTTATCTCCATTTCTTTTCCTATTGGCTGCCTCTCTCTTCTGCTTTGCTAAATCATGACCTCCTTGCTTCCCCTAACTCTACAGGGCAAGGCTTAACTTCATTTTACTTCTTTTCCCCAAGTGAGAAGCTTCTGTTTAACTGTCAAGGTTCCCCTTTTCCTTTTTCTCTCCTCCCCTCTTTTCTGCTTTTGATCACTTTCTTTCATAGATCATGTCCTTTCTCTCCCAGTCATATGTTCTCTTGACCACTTATTCAGTACCAGTACTGATTCTTCTCTCTCTTTTCATCCATCACCTTTTCAAATCCTTGTCTAACCTCTACCATCATTTCCAGCTGTGGCTCTAGTTCTTGGATCTCCTCTTTCATGCCCTCCTACCATAGCAACAACTTCCATCAGACATCCATCTGTGGTAGGAGCCACTCATTTGCACTTCTTTTTCCTGTCAGTTGAATCTGGTGCTATGTCAGTAGCTATCACAGCATTTTTTTTGCCAATACCTAGCCTGGCCAAAACAGTGGTGGAAATCAATTGCTGCTTCCAGCCATTGCATCCTTGATCGCAATCAGTCACATCTCCTGACTGACATCCCCCAGTTTCCTTTGGCAATGATCAAACACAGTTTGTTCTCAGAAAATGTTCAGCAGGGAAACTTCTATATCAATTAGCATGGTGCAAGGTATGTAACCTGTGACTTAGAAGCTCCACAAAACCTGTTTCTCCATTTGCTGACTTGAGGCCAGAAATACAGATTTTGATGCCATCAACCTTTAATTTGCACAGACCTACACCTGAACAAAGATAATGTCTGTTATAAGTCTGATTTTAGTCTAGGAGTCCTTCAGGTTCCATTTCTCAAGTTAATGAGCGGAGGGTTCAGCAGGTCTTTCATACACTTCAAGTTAGTCCCCAGCCTCACAGAGGATCTCAGTTTGGGTCACTGGCTCCATATATGAAGGTTTCTCTTTCACTTGACTTTCTGTTTTCCCTGCAGGCCCACTGTAAATTGTCAAGAATTAAAAGCAAAGCACCAAAGGAACAGATCACGAGTGACCGAATTCCAATTTCCCACTGTCATCAGTGGGGTGTGCAGCAGGTTTTTTACTATACAGTTTCATCGGTAGAATATTTACTTTATTTTCATTATCAGTTTTTAGCAGTCCATCCTTTAAGCCTGTAATTGTAATGTTGACTTCAAGCTTAATACTCCAACACACACTGAGATGAAAGATTCATTAGTTTTCAACAGGACCTTGAATTTCCACGGTACAATTTACAGGAAGAAGCCTGTCAGAACATATTCCTGGTCTGTTTATACTGTAAGGTTTATGCTGGCATGGCGCTGTGAGATGGCTAAACCAGCCAAATCTTCTGCAGTTGTATTGGCCATATGGTATGAAAGTGATAAAGCCTGTTTTAGCAGTCAGCTCTTGTTACATATATATATATATATATACTTATCTTACATATGCTGATATATCTACACCTGTTCAAGGGGCAAATTAAGAACTGACTTCCGTAATTCTCTATGACATTTCTCACTGTTCTTTGCTCCAGTCATTATAGAAATCATTTCAGTTTGTCTTCTAAATGGTTTAACTTAGACTGGGGAGGAAAGAACCACCCACAATTCTGCACATATCAGACTCTGTTAAACCCTAACAGAAACTTCCTGAGCCCCTTGAAAACATTCTGGAGTATGAAGAAAATATTTCAGGGTTGCCATATTGTATCATTAGTGCTTAGGTGGGATGATATTTTTAAGATGAGGATACTGTTACTTCGGTAGAATGAACTGCGTCATCCCCACAAGGTACTCCCAGGCTACTTCTGCCAGAGGAGCTTGAATTAGGAGTCAGTGCCATCCAAACAGCAAGACCAGAGCATCAGCTGATCCTTCTCTTGTTCACATCACCCTGACTGAGGTAACGCCACTATGTGTAATTAATGACCCTGGCACATAACTCCAAGCACTGAAGAGAGATACTTTGGTCACTTTCCAACAAATGAGGCATCAAAGATCCCTTCACAAATTTGGTCAAGTCTCACAGAACCATTACTCAATTATTCTATTTCAATTCATTATCATTAACTTTTATATACATTATATAGCATTTATGTATCTATAATAAAAAATTATAAATTGTAATTCTATAAAATTATAATCAAAATTTTAAAATAGTGTTTTACTACAGTGCTAGACTTTGAAATAATAAATTTCTCTGCCTTTCAGATTGAAACATTGTATGCAAAACCTCTGCATCCCCTACAATTTTTTGAAAAGTCACACACTCTTTCTACTTATTTCGTTCTTTTATCCCTCACATAATAATCAAAAACGAGACACAGCATACTGCCCAAAAAAATATCTCACTTGGAAATCAGGTTTGAAAATAAGATAATACAAAATTGAAATCCTATTTTATACAGCAAACAAGAAAACCTGTTTTTGGAAATACAATTCCTAGCAAAAACTAATTTTTGCATTTCTTAAGGTTGTTATCTGCCAGCTGAGACAAGTGGCTACACAGCCAGCATGACTTGGTTCCACCTGAGCTGCACACAGATGTATCCAGCACCACCTTGAGCAGCCTTCTTCCAGCACTAGGAAACATACCTGTGGCTCCACATGGGATAACTTTCTTCCACCTCTCTTCTCCTCTTCTTTCTTTACTGCCTGAGGTTTTGATTTTTCTTTCTCCTTCGCCTTTTCCATTTTCTCAAGTTCCTCCACATAAGCATCATAGATGTCCCACTGAGAGACAGAGAGATGCAGGATTTATCAGGACCTGATTAATACTCCTGAGAACAGTCACCTACACCATCATAAAATATGACAGTCATCACATCAGTAACACTCCTGCTGGAATTAGCTGAACATCTGCCTTCTCTCACAAAAAGTGAAGGGTTGAAGTCCTGGATTTACAAAGCACAATGGGGCATGTCTTATGTTTTAAAAACACATTATTGCATTCTTAACAATTTCCTTCCTCCAACACTCTTTGCTGGTTTTACTCTGTATCTTTTTTGTAGGACTTTGTGTTTGGCTAATTTACCAGTGTTTAATGGGAAACAAGCATTAAACATCTGATTTATGACATTTCTCATGTGGCGTTAGAAAACGAAATTGTAGCTGCTCAACACAATTTAAATCTTGGACTCCAACTCTGCAGCATATGATGGAAACTGAGAGCAGTTTTACATCTTCTGCTGTGCCACATGCCACAAATGTCTTACTTGAGTAGATCCAAAAGAAATTTTTCTCGTTAAGAATTATTCATTAGTATTGAAGTGCTAGTACCCTGCCTGAAGCAGGTATATTATTTTCAGGACAAAAACAAAAGATAATCTGACACATCAGCTTGGGAGAGGGAGTATGATTCAAACAAAAAATAGAGACTAGAACATTGGAATAAAAAATGGTAGCAGAAACCTTTAGTGAAAAAACTGCATTGTGTTGTAAATTTGTAGGCAGAAACGAGATGCAAAGATGTTCCAAATATCAGGGAAAGGACAAAGAAGATGAGACAAGTATGAGAAGGAGTAGAACAGAAAAGCTTGGAATAGGAAACTGTGAGCATAGGAAAGAACATGACGGAAAAAGAGTGGGAGAAAAAAAGAGTTTATGTAAAAATATTATTTTAGATCCACTGAAAATTTCAACAAAATGAAAAGATACCAATGGAAAACTTTTCCTCTTAGCTTTCAAACACTTCATGCAAAATTTTAGCCATAGCCTGATTATCCGTAGGAAAAAAAAATGAAGAAAATTCCAGCTGGAGGGAGGGAAGATCTCAGGTCAAGTACTCTGTAATTTCAAGTTCAGGAATAGACAGGGATACAGCTGTCAACCTGATAGAGACACCTTCACTCCCTTTCCAACCACTTTCCTATAACAGCATTTTTTAGGTTGCTGCCATTACTTTATAGTTTCTTCTGGGTGCTCCTGTGCTACACTGGTAGCAAAACAGTATTTTCAATACCAGTTTGATGCACTTGGTTGAAACAGTACTTGTATCAGTGATAAACAGAAATACATTTTGCAAATATCTGAGAATTAATCAGCAGAACTGGCTCGAGTCCCTTTCCAATGAAAACTGTAGCATATTTCATATGTAATTTTTTTTTTTTACATTTTTTAATGGATTGACAAAATGTTATACAGTTTTTCATCATGAATAAATAGGCACATTCCCATGACATAAAACAGAGGTGAATTTCTCATAACAGGTCTTCCATGTTCATTATCCTGTAAGTTTGGGTTCAGCTTCAGGCTTTAGAAGCCTGCTTTTGCATATACCTAAACCTAGACAAAGTGAACACTCAAGTGCTGCACACGTCAAATTCTTAACAATACTCCCAAAATCTCCACAAACACATGTACCTTCACAGCTGTACAAAACCTTCAGAGGTCTCCACTCTAAACACTGTGCTCAAAGTGGAGCTAGCATTACTTTCTCATTACTTTGTTGCTGCATACTGAGACCCCCATCAAACCTGCCTCAGATGGCTTCAGCTGATGGAGGTGCCCAGCAGCTGACCAGGTGCTGAATGCTGGACCACAGACCCTCCTAAATAAATAGCTTGCTCGCCACACAGTGATGGAAGACCTTCAGCAACCCGACAATTCCCACTCCAAAGAGAGCTGTGTCCCTAGAGGCACCAGTGCCCTGCAAGGTGTAGCCTGCCTCTTGCTGAGTCCAAAACCATTCTCACACTGCAGTTTGCTCATTTCCACTTATTTAAGATTCTCTAAAGCAGACTGGTCAGGGTGGCTGGCAAAAAAACCAACCTATTAAAAGCAGCTGAACTGAAACACTTAATCTTGGAAACATAAACTGTGAGCAAGTTCACCCACTGAGGCAGAAAAGAGGGCCATATTAGTTTGTCCTCAGATTCAAAATAGAGACCAAAGCCACAGCATGGGAATTCAATCCACTGTAAGGAATGCAAACACAATAATTTATTTTAACTCTCTCATATCTCAGTTTCCTAAATATACTCTAAAAAAACTTATAAGGTAAAAAGTAAATATACATATATGAATATATATATACCTGGTTAACATTGGCTGAGAAATTTTGGCTAGGTAAAGGCTCCAACTGACATCCTCTTTCCTGAAAAANAAAAAAAAAAGAAGTGTGATCTTAGCATTGAAACCCCTTGCAGTGACATAGTCCAGTTGTGAAAACAGTCTGCATGATTAACTTGACATCCAAAGGACTCCTAGAACACTGCACAACACTGCTGGTGATCATGCAATTACAAACAGATTTCCTTGTGGGCCAAAAGAAGGTTCTCAAGACCTTCTGATTTTTTTTCACACATATTTAAATATTTAATTTCAGTACTTTGTTTTGAAGGAGTTCAAATGGTTTGTTTTACCTTCATCATTGGAAATATTCTGGTACCAATTACAGTATTTATTATTACTTCCTTCCAAATTTGAAAAGTTTTGTCCTATATATTAAACAGCCAAATGGAGACAACAGCCAAAGGAGTAGAATAGAATGAAACTTATAAACAATTCATCTGATCCTACCGAAATACTATTTTTATCATCCTTACATGAACATTCTGAAATGAATTAGTATATTTCTGTGAAACTTTCATTTCATGGAATAGCATCTTCTTTCAAAAAACTGTTGTGTCAGAACATTTTTAAGAAGCTGCCTGTAGCACTTCACTGACCTCTGAAACAAAGAAGCCTCAGAGGTGGAAACTGCACATCCTGTACAGCACACAGCAGTATCTCACAGCTATCTAAGGTCTATATTCTTCTTTCAAAGGCAGAAACACATAGAGACACACAAACCTCTCCCCAAAAAAATCAATGGGAAGAGAATATGCAGATCTGGGAATAGAGAAATAACAAATTCTGTGACCTCCAATGGGATTTTTGAAAGATGTAGTAAGCACTGTAGCACTCCATTGTCAGATAAACTCTCCTGAGATCCTCTGTCTCTATTAGTGGGCAGAGATGCTATTCCTTCTGGGAGACAGTAGCTCCAGCAGCACAGTTACTCTTATATCTCTCCAAGTCCATCAGACGTAAAGGCATCATTACATGTAATGGCTACAAGAAATTAGGCAGGCTCTCTGGGGAAGTTGCATATACTCTGATTGTAGGGTAGCGAGGAAAACAAGAGAATTGTCTCTCTGAAACTTTTATCTCTGATGCAGAAAGCTCCTTTTTGAGCACTCAAGTGGGGGCCAACATCACAAGGAGTGCTCAGTCAGGAGGTCCCATGAAGGCACCGTCAAAGGGAATGGCTGTAGGTTCAGCAAAAAGCTTAGGAATGGAACATAAGGTTTCGGGCCTCTACTGACTGGAAAGTGCATGCACAGAGTGGGAGGGAGATGTACCATGTAGCAGCAGTAAAGATTTGTCATACTTAACCTGGGTTTGTTACTGCAGTACCTCTGCTTAATACACACTAAAATACATTTGTCCTTTTCATATAAAGGTACTAATATCCCTGCTCCACTAGTAAGAATTGAAGTAAGAGACCATAAAAGGGCTGAGTGGCAAATAGAAAATGCTTTCATGTATTCCAAGTCCTCAGTTACTATCCTAACCATTGCTCCATACTTTTTCAGATGAGAAAATAAACATGAAAAATATTCTATCCAAATAGAGGCTTAAGGATTTACAGTAGCACCAAAACTCTTTGCAGGCTGTCCAAGTGTCCATGAGGCAGGAAATCTTCAGTCACCATTTCCATCTTCTCAAATGTTTTACAACAGTAGAACATTGTACTGTTTTTCCCCCTAGTCTCTACAGAGATCACAGGATATGACACAAACACCGATGATCCACATGCCCTCCCAAAGGAAAGACTCCCAAGTCAGTAAAGGGATGGCAGCATACCCGCAGAGGGTTCTGGGGTGTCATTGAATCTCTCTCAATGAAGTTGAACTGGTTTGCAAGCTTCTTCTCAGGCTCTTTTGGGGGAGGAAGCTCTTCTGCCTCTGCTTCCTCAGCTGCCTCTGCTGCCTCAGGTTCTTCACCTGTTGCTTCCCCCTCTTCCTCTCCTTCTCCCTCTTCCTCTCCCTCTCCCTCTTCTGCAGCCTGCAAAAAAACACAGCAGTGACTCTACCCTAAAAGAACCAGACACCTCTTTCCTTCTCAGACTTGCATTTCTGCTGCATAGTGAAAGAGATTGTCATTGAAGATTCAATATTTAAGATGCAAATTAGGAGACTTACAGCAAACAGAGCAAGAAGATTCTGAAATTAAATCTAAATAGGAATAGAAATCTAGGAACTGAAGTTGCTTTAAAACAAAGCCTGACATGAGAGAGATAATATAGCACAACAGCCTTTGGTAAAATGGACCCAGGGACCAGAAGATTCTGTTAATCTCACTACCCTGTGTTCTCATTTCCTTGCTAGACAGTGACCTTCATCTAAAACTCATCTGAATTTGATTCCAGGGCCTGACATTGTGTAGATTAGAACACACTTCTCAAAGGATACTCCTTTCCTATCAGCCAACTGTCTTTAAATCAGGCCACTGTTTATTTCATTTAGTTATGCCTGCTGCTTTCATCCCTTCACATTTTGTTTTTCACCTATGGACATACGGTCTAGGAAGATTCCAGATCCCAGCAAATTACACTGTATCTTGATATAAAATCTGGATAAAGATAGATCTGATGTGATCCCCCTATACAACCTCTGCAACTGACAAACAGCAGCAGGACCCCAGCTGTTTTCTGCAGGTTCTCACCTACAGCAGAGACATCTCAGATATAAAAGAATCAATCACAGAAGCTTCTCAGCAAACCCGTTTTATAATAACAAAAATTCAAATCTAATACTGAAAATAAAATGGACATCTCTCAGCTGACTGTGGAGAATTACCTCAGTATCTCCTGTTTGTTCTTCATCTTTAGTCTCTGCCTCTTCAGATGTTTCAGCAGCAGTCTCAACTGGAGCCTTTTCTGATGACAGAAAGCATAAATGAATAAGCCTGGAATAATAGGACATATTCTCCCGTATTCTGTGATCCTTTATCCTTTTAAGCATTAATAGAGAGATGCATCCTTTCCTAGTGCTGTCTCATTAGACAACACAGTAACAAATCCCCCATTTGGAGGGTGAGTGTTTGCTCAAAGCCACAAAAGGTGACAGTGTTTTTACTAGAATAAAACTGAAGCACTACTGTCTGGACTGAAATAAGAAAAAATATTTTAATTGTGAGCAAACTTCTATAATTCACTTCAGCTCTGAGTAGCATTGTTTCTGGGTATCCCTTCAGCTCTGGACCTTTCTGTCCTCAACAATATCTGAAATTATGTACAGTTATTAAGAGTGTTTTCAAGGCACAGAGAAGCTATAAAATGGTTGTTCTTGTTTATATGGATAAAAATGAATATAATAGTCTTATTAGAGAATAATGGATTCTACCTTCCAATTACAGCCTTGACTTTGCAGTCATGCATTAAGCTGCTTGAAACTAGTTGGCTTGGAATCTACAAAAAGCACTGGCAACAAAAATCCATGATTCCATGGCATTGAAGATCCAGTTAAGCACTTTGCCCTGTTTCAAACCATCACACACATTTTAAGTGTAAAATAAGGGAGACACTGGCCCTCAGAATCTGCAAGTAAGAGCTATTCTCAGGAGCTTATCCAGTGTTATCATTGTGCCTGACAGTTACCACCTTGAAAGGACACTCTTTGTGACATAACTTCTTTCACAAACAGCAGAAATAGAAGAAAATAACTAAGCAGTACCTATTTCCCTGCTGAAAATTCAAACCTAGAACTCTTTACTAACAACAGAGCTTTTCAGTCTCTGATTAATATGTCTTTTTGACTGAACACCTAATAGTTGCAATAGCAGCTCAGATCAAAGATCCAACTAGCTCCGTGTCTTGTATTGCACATTGTGTGGAAGAAGGCGTCTTGCTGAGAAATTAAGAACTGGCCAAGTACATGGTAGTTTCCTGAATGACCACCTAGCTTCCAAACATTTTTTGCCTTAATACAGCTGAAACTTTCAAAGCAGACTAAGTAGTTTAGACATGCATGCCCAACTAATGATAGTGCAAGATGTTAAAAGGGCATTAAACAATTTTGAAAATGTCAGTGTTTGTCTTCAAAATGGCTCAAAAAGTATCCAGCATTTTCTATACTGCAGCAAACATCTGACTGATTGTTTTCTCTGATTTTGGTTCCCAACAGCGATGCAAGCCAAACTAGGAGTGATGGTAGAGAAGCATGATCATTCCATCATGTTGAATACATGGCACGAGTGCCTATCTGAAAATTACTGTGTTTTCAGATAATAAACCTACCTGCCTCAATGCTTGATCTGATACTCTGGCGTCTGCCTTCATCTGAATCTTTGGGTACCATGTTTCCATTAAAAGAGAAGTGAATGGCTGTTTGATCCATGTGCTCTACTAGCTTGTATTCTCGTTCCTACAAAAAGGAAAATCCCAAAAAAACCATAGAATCACAGAATCATAGAATGGTTTAGGTTGGAAGAGATCTTAATGATCACATAGTGAAGACCAACCTCCCTGCCATGGGCAGGGACATCTTCCATTAGATCAAGTTGCTCAAAGCCCGACCCAACCTGGCTTTGAACACTCCCAGGATTGAGGAATTCAGAATTTCTCTGGGCAACCGGTTCTGGTGCCTCACCATCTTCACAGTAAAGAACAGCTCAATCAGTATAATTTAGACTTTGATCTGCACCCGAAAACAATCAGAAGGCACTGCAGACCACAAATACTTGAATAGTTTCTTCTTAAAAATACCGCTTTACTGTACAAATCACAGCATAGCACTGAGACCACCTCAGTCATTGTGGAGGATTTGAAGATATGGATCACTGATCACCTGTCTATATACCATAAATATGGAAAACTTCAGCTCCAAAAAAGGTGACCTTATTTGCTTCCACAAGACTAATCTCCTTTCTCCGGTGATCTCATGTAATGGCTGGTCAAACAAGTACAGTAGCACAGAGATGAGACATACTCAGGAATATTTTACCTGGTTGTCTCTCCCTGAGGTGCTGGTTTTGCCAGAGATCATTTTCTTCACAGTAACTACTGTGGGGCTGTGTTTTGGATTTGTGATGGAAACAGTGTTGATAACATAGGGATGTTTTAGTTACTGCAGAGCAGTGCTCACACAGAGTCGAGTGCTCACACAGAGTTTCTGTTTCCCACCCCACCAACAAGGAGGCTGGAGGGGCTCAAGAGATTGGGAGGGGATGCAGACAGGACAACTGACCCCAACTAACCACAGGGATATTCCATATCTTACAGTGTCATGCTCAGCATATAAAGCTATGGGAAGAAGGAACGGGGGACATTTGGAGTGATTGCATTTGTCTTCCCAAGTAAAAATTGAGCCTTGCTTTTTTGGGATTGCTGAACACCTACCTGCCCATGGAACTGGTGAATGAATTTGTTGATTTGCTTTGTATACTTTTCCTTTCCCTACTCAGCACACAAGTTTTCTCACTTTTACTCTTCTGATTCTCTCCCCTGCTCCACCAGGGGAGAGTGACTGAGTGGCTGGCTGGGGCCAGCTGGGATTAAACCACACCACCTGCCTAAAATTGGGGATAATCCAATGCCAGAGCTGGAGGAGCTGTCCCCATGCCCTTTCTTTCAGGGCCTGTAACCTTTCCAAGGAGAGTGGTAGGCAAAGCCATCATTCCACTCTTCCCACACAGTTGCCTGTGTTGCTGGCTGTACACACAAGAGAAGGCAGCTCCAGGGTAATGCAGCATGTGCCTTGCACACACAGCAGTGAAGGTGTGACTCTTGGATGTTTTCTGGCCAGCTCATGCACTCTCCCATGCTCACTCCTACTCATTATGAATAAAACTTGTCAGTGATTTCACAAAACACATTTCTGAGCCCTCCTAGAATTCAAACAACCGAATCTTTATTTGTGGGCACTGAGGTGTAACTGTCTTACAAACTGAGAAAAGCATTGCCTTTTGTCCTCTCACCGCCACAGAATGGGAAATGTTACCACCTGAGATCAGCTGCATTAATTACATTCACTGTGTGATCTTGTTCTGTAATTGTAATATCCCACTTCTAAATAAATGCATTGATGCTTTTAGACTTTTACACTCTGCAAAAACCCTTTAGGAACCATTGGCAGTAAATATGTGACAAGATGAAGCCACATTAACAGAAAATTTACCTAGCTATAAATTAAAGGAAAATACAAAATCAATTAATTGTAAAAAATCTCACTTTTTGCAGTTCATGCCACACTTACTTTAAAGCTGTATCTGACAATATTCTGGGGAGCATTGGGATTATCAGCTGTCAAGGTGCGTGTAACTTCCTGTTTTAATTCCTTTGGAATGGAAACAAAATAGTATTGTAAATAAAACTTTGTATTAGTACAATGTACAGCAACAAAAATCACCATGTTTATGCTCAGTTCTATGATGTTCACTGCATACACCCCATGTGCCACTGATGCCTCCACAAGAACAATGCTTGGGGCCAAACTGGCTCAGAGTGAAAACCAGAGCAGTCATCCCATTTTCTACTATGCTAGATGCATTCTATAGGGCAAGACAGACAGCTTGCATCTTAAAGCTTACAGTGTCCAAAAATAAACAATCTCAGTAGCAGTGCTTTCAGGATTGACCACTGTGAACAAAACCCAATGCTGCTGTTAACTGTTTTTACTGCCTGAGTAGGGGAAAGTACATAAAGCTTCCCTGTGAGAGCTACTTGGAGGACATGGAATGCTGAATTTTTATAAGGGGGTGACAAGAGAGAAACAACTGCAGTTGGAAGGGTGACTGACTGCAATCCCACTGAACCAAGCTGGGAAGAAATGGCAGTAAAATTGTAGGACACTTTGTCCTGTGCATCACGCACAGGCAACTGAAAAGCTCAGGGCTGGCTTTGGGGCTCTCCTTAACCAAGTGAAGCTCCAGCCCCCTTTTCCCCTTTTGGGTCAGCTCCAGGCAGTTGCACTGCCTTCAGCCCAGAACTGTGCTTCAAAGTACAGTTTCTCTCTTTTTCTGCTGAAAGCCATTTCAGTTTATGCTGCAGACACTGTACTTCAGCAAGTACTGGAGTTCTACTCTTGCAGAATTTTCTCCAAAACCAATGGGTAGGCTGCAGCTTGTGGAGTTTTGTACAGATCTCATGACAATACAGGTGTTGTTTTACTCACAGCTTCAGTCAGCTCCAGTTGATCTGGGGATCTGACAAGAGCCCTTGCTGCCAAGTCTCCTAGCCCATCTCCCGTTTCAGTGGAGGCATCTTCATCCTTGCACAGGAATAACAAACTAATTAATGCAACACGACTGTGACTATTCTGCTCCCTCACAAAGCAGCACTGCTTCAGGCACATAGCAAGAAGGGAAAAACAACAGTGCCCTGCCCACCTCTGTTTTGAGCAGAGCAGAGAAACAAACAGCAGGACAAAATTTGAGGATTTTTTTGAATGGCTGACTTGCCAGCAAGAGTTCAGTGGGTTGGAAGGGCTGCTGTCTGAAGATAACTCTTGCTCTCCAATAAAACTCCAGTGACAAAACTTAAGTCCACTTCAATTTCAGTTTAAAACTTGGCAATTCTTTTTCTTTTGATCATATAATACCCAAAAGACTCATACTTAAGGGGTCTCAGGAGCACAAGTCAAGGACCTGCAGTTACTCCTGACGTGTTAGCCTATAAGCTACTCTCCAAAAAATGTTCAAAATTCAAAACTGCAGGGACGTGGCTCCCAGATGAATGTTAACCAATTTCTTGCAAAGGCCAATGGATCTGCATTCTCCCTAAAAAAGACTGCTGCTCTCCTTGGGCTAGCCTTGGGTTGATGTCATCATATGATACCATTACGAGGAAAATGAATCACTGCAGGAATGAATTTCAATTAATTTTCCTTACAGAAAAACTGTCAGAACACAAAGTTGCTGATTAAAGTGCTTAACTGCTCCAGGCAAAATTTCTCCCTCAGTTCAAAATGTGTAATGGGTTGATTTAAAATAAATCAATCATTCTTTTAAATACAGTTCTCTCAGGCCTGCTAAACTTCATAGCCATAACAAGCTGTGCATGACTCCAAGAGCAGGCTGGTTGGAGGTACAGAGACTGGACCCAGCAAAGCTTTGCTATCTGCAGAGCACCATAAAGGTAAAAAGCACAGTGTTGTGACAAAATGTGCAGTGGCTGGAAGTAACAGAGAATTCTGTACTTTTGCCAGATGTCCAGGCAAAGTCACAGGCTGCAAACTTATTTTTTTCCCCCAAGGGAGCTGAAATGAGCAAGCTGTAAGGAAGGTCAGGCACTCTGATACACAAGATACGGTGGCAGAACAGCTGTTTGTGATTTAATGCTCCTCACACAAACACCCGGTTTTAGGACATTTTTCATACACAATTCAATGCCTGTTAATTCAGTGGCTGTTTTCCCTAGAGAATAAGCTAAAAAGTATTGTGGGTTTAACATTTTATATATGATTTTCATTTAAAAGTAAATTACTTTCCATTTTCAAAGGGTCAAAAGAGGAATATTTAGCAAGACTGTTATTTTTCACAAGAAAGTGAGAAGCTGTTTATCAACACGCTTATTTAAATGCGTGTAGACTGTCCTTCCACCCACGACAATAGACCTAAATAAGAGGAAGGTATATTAAATCAGGGTATTCTAAGCATTTGTTTGCCCAATACTAAAAACATTATCATGAGGCTTTCAGTCAAAAAAAAGGTGAAAAAAGAGAAAATGCTATTTTCTCTAATGCTTGTATTTCTATATTAAGTGAATATGGATTGTATTGTGAATTTTCTAACCTGAGCAGGCAGTTTTCTCACTGTTTGAGTCAGTTTGTTTTAGAATTTCCAACCTAAACATTTTACTTTAATATTTTCATATTTCATTTTACCTAAATTGTTCCTTTGTTTTACCTGACATTTTCATTCTAACTTGCTAGTGTAATTTCCTTCTCAGTGGAAACCCAGAGCAACTCCTTATTGCTAGATCAAGAGGTATTTTACCAATTCCATTAAAAAAAAGCCATTGCTCAGACTGTTTTGAACCTCATAGCTAAAGAAGGAAAAAAACATTTTTTAAGACTTATGAATCTTACCCGTTTTTTAGCTCCAGCTTTACCATGTTTTGATGCCTTTCCTCTTGAAGGTCCACTTGCGCCCTGAAGTGAGAATATATCCAATATAAGCTTTCAAAGCACCTTTTTTCCTAATTTAACCAAAGCAGAATAAAAACTTGATGTGCTTATTAATGTTTGCTCCAATGGTATGTTTTAAAAGCTGAATATACCAGCATTCTGTCTATAAATTATGTGAATGAAAGACAGTCACGTTCATAACACAAGACAGCAGTTTATCAGCATGAATAAGTGCCAGGCTCTACCCTAAATACAGCCTGTCTGTGATACACCCCATGTCACACACAGGGTTCTAGTGCCTTGCTCAAACACACTAAAAGGCTGCTCCTGTACCAAGTGCTTGTGTGGCACAATGAGCCTGAAGACAGCAGATTCACACACACAAAGCCATGGGTGCTGAAAAAACCCATGGAAAACAGGGATGAATAGCTGGGAAATTAATCATTACCAACTTCCCTGTGCACATGAAAGCACAGAAAATTTGTTACAACAGGCTTTAAGGAAAACGCACAGTTGTTTACAGGGAGCCTTATTGAGGGAGACTACCCAGAGTTTAAGAAAATATAGAAGGGTAGCAGCGACAAAGCTATGTGAAAATTTAATAGAAAGTGGGAGAGGAAATGAAGAGGATCCTTTTAAGGAGACGCTGAAGGACAGACAGGACAAAGAATCCAGAAGGCAGAGATAAAGAGAGATGATATATCAAAGTAAACAATATTAGGACAGTTTCAGGATGGATCCCAAATAATATTTGGTGATATGAATGAGAAAAGCAGAGGAGTTACTTGGACAAAAATGTTTGACTTAGTGACAGGAAAGAATGGGATACTAGAGGACAGGGAAGGAAAATGAAGGGGTGGGAGAGTAAGCTCCCATGGGCTGATAGATTTTCTTCAGAAGAACATTAAAGTGTGCCTTTCAGCTCAGATCAAAGGTCCACCTAGCCAAGGATCTCTCACCAAAAAGGATTCAAAAGCAGATATCTATTCTCTTCAGGATGTCCTCTCAGTTTGCCACAGAGACTTGAAACAGGAATACTATCCTTCTCACTTCATATCAGTGAGCCTTTTTCCCCACAAGTTTACTCAGTCATTCTGGAATCCACACACATTTTTAGCACATACAACTTCCACAGCAAGGACTCCTGTGGTACAACTACATGGTAATGCAAAGAAACACTGCTTGCTTTTTAAGTCTGCCACTTGCTGCTCTCATCTGGTTTTCTTAGTTGTTCTTCTGGAAAGCCCAGCTTTATCACCATATCTGTTCCTCATTCTTTTTTCCATATGTCTTATGAACACTTTCAGGAGCACAAGTCTTTACAGAGATTCCTACACACCCCCTTCATTATGAAATTAAATATTCACTTCCACCACCTACTTCCTATGTATTAAACAATTAAGTAGCCATAATGACTTTGACCCAGTATCCCTAGGCATTGTTTCTCAAGCCACATTACTGGTCAAGACATGACAATATGAATTCAGAAAAGAAATACATTCAGAAGAGAACAAACTGCAGCAAAGATGTGGGCCTGTGTCAGTATTATTTTTCTTTGTACAAGCTCAGAAACATAAAACTGCTGTTACTAACAAGGCATCAGGGATTATTTTCGTTCCAGAAGATACATATTGAAAATGCTGAAAAGTATGGAGACCAATACATTTCTGTGCTTAGATAACCTGCTTCACTTTGAAATACAAATTGTTATGACACAAGTGAAGAAAATAAAGATCTAACACTTCCTTTATAGTCTCACAGTGGGCTGGTAGTGGAGCAGTGAGTCTAAGAGCTCCCATGTCACAACCTCTGCTAAAACCACTGGATCACACAGCTGTCCTGTCTCCCCAGTGGGATTGCTTGGCAGTGAGCAACAGAGCATCCTATATGACAAGAACCACACTACATGTGAATTAGACATGACCTAAACAGATTTGCAGAGCAGAATTTTATTCAGATCCAAATCAAATTCTTAATTTTAAATATGAAACAAAGCCTACTCACTATTACCCTTCGTAAAGGAGTCTATGAAAGCATTTATTCAGCAGGAAAGGCATTGACAAGGAAATCTCAGGGTAATTGGTTTTGGCAGTTGCACAGATTTCAATTAACATAACTGAAGAAGCCACCTGTGAATAAATATCTGCAACTGTATTAAAATCCAAAAGTGACGCCAAAGAAAAGCTGGGGTTAGGAGTGCACTCGAAGGAAGCAGCACAAACCCTGACCTGCTTCCCACACCATAAAAGGTTTGTAGAGTAGAACATGAACAAGTTTTCTGATCAATGAGGGACCTATGGCTAATTGGCTCTATTTCTTTTTTCTTTGTACAGTACTATCATGATTTTATGACTGTAACTTAATGATATATAACCAGAGAATCACAGATTATCGTGAGTTGGAAGGGACTCACAAGGATCAAGTGCAATCCTTAGCCCTGCACAGGATCATCTCCAAGAGTCACACCATGTGCCTGCGAGTATCATTAAAACGCTCCTTGAACTCTGTCAGGTTTGGTGCTGTGACCACCTCCCTGGGGAGCCTGTTCCAGCGCCCAACCATCCTCTGAGTGAAGAACCTCTTTCTAACATCCAGACTAAACCTCCACCGACACAACTTTAGGCCATTCCCTTGGGTCCTGCCACGGGTCACCACAGAGAAGAGATCAGTGCCTGCCCCTTTTCTTCCCCTCACAAGGAAGT
The DNA here is from genome assembly GCA_013396655.1 of Campylorhamphus procurvoides. Lineage (NCBI taxonomy): Eukaryota > Metazoa > Chordata > Aves > Passeriformes > Dendrocolaptidae > Campylorhamphus > Campylorhamphus procurvoides. The sequence continues at coordinate 10,350 of WBMV01008410.1, read as the reverse complement.
ACAGGCCAGGTATGACAGAGAGACCCTGGGGAGATGCAGACCATGGCAGAGAGGAGTACAAGAAGGGGATGATAAGAGATAGGGGACATACTTGACATCAGAGACCCCACTGTTTAATAAGCATCACACCACTGGCCAGTTAGAGAAATGCAGACCTGCAGAGAGGGGAACTGACCAAAACTGGGTTTAGAGGTAGCAAAGAAAACAAAAAAAGAGTATATAGAATGCTTAAAAAGCATCATATACAGTAACATCAGGGGTAATGGTGAATACCAGACACAGGCAGAAAGGGAAATGTGTGAAAATATTTTAGCTAACATATAAAGGGAACTCTAAGTGGACGAGGAAGAAACCATCAACATGATAACTTATCCTACCCAATGAAGGGCTCCAGGTGCTGACAACTTGCCATAACACCCCCAACAACAGCAAAATGAAACCATCAGCCTTTGGAACCAGAATATCAGAAGGGTGAGCACAATACCAGAAAAGAGGTAGAAACCGAAAAGCTTATATGCAACAACTTTAACTGCGTTATCATTATTAATGCTTTTTCTTTTCTTTTTGCATAGAAGTACTTCTTATTTTCTGTAATGAATGCATCTGGACTGATGATAATATTTCAGTCACACTGACACAAAATTTTTAGTTTTATATATATAAGATGTGCCTTCTCTTTGCCTGTAAACCAGATTTTGAATGTAACAAAGTTTATAGACTATTACAAAAAAAAAACCCAGAACCAGGCCCCAGAAGTCTTAAACTTGACCATATGCATGTTTATAACCTTTATTAAAGAACAGAGGAGAGTTCCACATCCAGTTCTGTATGACTGGGAGAGGGTGCTCAAGGGAGAGGTCTCATTGCATAAGTCAGTGGGACTTACCACCCTTCTCCATTTGTCTCATTCCTACTTTCCTACAGTGCCTCTACTTCCTGACTATAGCAGCTTGCAACTAAGTGAAGTACCCTAGAGCAGGGAGAAAACACATGACTGGCAGGACAGTTATAAAATTACACTTGGCATTTCTGGTGTTTTGAACTCAAGAAACTCGAACCACGCCTGCAACCTAAACGCTTATACTTTAGAACTGCCTTGTTACCACACAAATCCTCAGTGAAGTGCTGTAAGCAGGGACAAAATTAGCCCACTCCAAATGTATGCTAACCCTGGATAGGAAGATGGGAGCCAGCACACAATGACCCATGTGGGCCATGGGCTTTCTTCCACATGTGCTCCACAATGATAAGGCAGCCACACCTGGAGCAGGTGAGCACAGGGTTGTCTGAGAGGTGGCATAGAGTCTAGGAGGGTGTTGGTTCTTGGCTTATTCTGGGGTCCTTCAGGAAAACTCGTCTCTTGCCCAGACAAAACATCCCTCACAGCACAGATTCCTACTTCAACAACCACAAAAGTTGAATATCTTATTTGTTGGATATTCTGGACTCCCGCCAGTGAAAGTACAGACTGTAATTCTACTTGACTCAATACTCTGCAGAAGTCAGTATAAAAAGCAGAAGACACTCTTTGTGATGAAAGAATCATTCCTAGTACCGCTGCCTATGCTGCAGAAAGTTCATCCCAAAGTACTCAGACTTTTGTAACTCAGCTAAAAGGTGACACAAACAGGAAAAAAATAGATGATAAAAGACAAGATCCTAGTATTTTGGCAGTATTAGCAGCAGGCAACGCTCATCAAAACTAGTAGATCTGTTTAAAACTATTACAAGCAGCAAGCTGATGAGCAAACATGGGTCAGTCAAGAGTATAAAATCTTTTACACTGACTCCTAATTCAGATAATAACACAGATAATACTACCATGCCACTTGCTGAAAAGGCAGTCTTGGCATCCTTTTTTATTGGTGTATCTGCGCTTTGGTTTTTTGCTGTTTCTTTTGCAAGCTCTTGCTCCCTGTAAATCTTTCCAAAGCCAGCACACTGTCCTTCTTCATAACTTTCCTTAAAATCCCTCTCTGACACATCAGCTGTAAAGAGTCCTCAATAGCACCCACGTAGTTTGTGTCCTGCCACCACTGCTCAGAATGATTGCTATTGGTTCCTCAATCTTCTGTTTACTGGACCAACATATTACCCATAAACTATTATTAAGGTGTAATCCTTTCGCTCTGACAGCTACTTCAAACGTACTGCACAGTGTTTGTACAATAGGGAAGAGGTCACAAACACCTCTGCAATACAAATGAAAAATAAACTGTAACTGTGAGTCAACATGATGATTCACTAGCAAGATGTTTACAACAATGACTGGCCTTCACAGCATCCCTAAAATTCAAGCACATTATTGCTGCTACATTAGCTACAGGGGGAAAAAAAGGTAACAGGCTAATATTAGCATCTCAAAGAGAAGCATTCAGAAGTTAGAAAATGTGAGAATTAAGGTTGCTGAGGCAACCTTTAATTCATCCCATTGGGCATAGGCATTACGACACACAGCTTAATTCCATAATGACACGCTTGGTTTTCTGTAGGTTTCTTGGCTCACGTCAGTTCTCACAGGTTAGATTGCTACTGGCACATTAGTTTATGTTGTTCAATATCTAGAGTGGTGGTGGGTTTTTTATAACTCATAGCCTAAGTCAGACGTCCAACAAAGAACATTTCAATCCAAACAGTTACATTTTAGCAAATTCTAGATAAACTAAAGATGGTCTTGCTACAAAAAAAAGAATCAACAGTCTTCCTAAATCGTCTTAATACATGGTGCTGCTATCCCTGGTTTTAATAGTAATATTAATTAACACAAAAGAAGAGTGTGAGTAATCATGAGGAATGAAAAAAACCCCAACAAAACAAAACAAAACAAAGGAGGCATTGTTGCTAAGGAACTATGAACCAGGCAGGAGGCATTAAGGATTTAAAAGAAGTTTCTCACTTCCAAGTCACCAGCATAACTCTGTCCACTCCAGGAGGTGCTCCACTGCTACAGTGAAAAATGCCAGAGTCAGAATTTATGGATGATAATCATGTTTTATGCTGATGACTGTCTTACATTAAATAAATTAACAGATTACCACAGTTCCAACAGTGAAAAGATATTAGAAGCCCGTAACAGTCGCAGTATTTAAATGAAGGATATAGGAAACTCAAGTGACTGTTCCCTTCTGCACCTTTTTTCCCTGGTGTGTTTATGATAGCAGAACCTAGGAATTCTTCCCTGGGTCAGACATTTATTATCCTACAAGACAAATTGACTACTGATTACCACAAAGATACAGTAACCCAACAGGATAATACAAATTAAGAGAGGAAACAGATGAAAAGTGATGCTTTAAATGCCATTTAATATTCCTTTCCCTTGCCACAGCTCCCTGTAAATCAGACAAGCTACGAAGAGTACAAACAGCTGCAAAATCAAGTCCTTTAGCAGCAAGGTTTCCTGTTGCTGAGATATCCAACAAGCATTTCTAACTGTACTTTTAGGTAGGATGCTTGGTTAATATAAAGTTAATACTTTTAGTTATAAGGTGGGAAAACTAGAATAAGAAGAAACTAATGACTAGTTTTGAAAGGCCAATGTTGTAAATGAAAAAAAAAACAAAAAACCCAAACAAAATACTCAAACCAAACCGAAAACCCCCGAAAAAACCAAACCAAAAAATAAAAAACCCCAAAAAACCCAAACCAAAACAAAAAACCCTAACAACAACAAAAAAAAACAAAAAAACCCCAACCAAACAAAAAAACACCCAAAAAAACTCTACCGGGCTGGCATTTCATAAGACCTGTCTTATTTTCACATCCCTAAAACATGCAGGAGGAAGGCAAGCATCAAAGAGAGGCAATGTCTCACGGAAGTTTTGACCCCAACACCCCAGTAACACGTTTTTGGATTGTCCTACAATGAGGAAAATAAAAAAATCATATTAATCCATACACTTGAGTCTTGTTCTTATTGCTTCATCCACAGTGATTATTGCACTTTCTTTTTGTTGGTGATGTGAGAGCCATTAATGGCTGATCTGAGACTCATTAACTGAATTTATACAAAACAGACAGGACTATCAGTACCTCCCTTCTTACTGAATAGCAAAAGCTCTGAAGTATTTTCCAAGTTTTGAAACAATCACATCGGTTTCTTTTAGAACAGCAATTTTTTACAGCCCTACTTTTCAATTATTTCATCCTCTGCTGCAGAAAACCTCTGACCTGCCAGTGGCAGTGCTGGTGATAAATAAATCGTCTTGGTGACCTAGGAAGCAGAGATTTACTCTCCAGAGCAAGTGTTCATTTAAAAAATAGAATGAATCCTGAACTAGTGACTGCAGAAATCCCTCAGGAAAAAATCCAGCCCTCGCATTCAGATCCAACACCTGCCCTCACTAACCAAGTAGGAGGTGCAATGATGTCACCACATGTGCTGTCCTGCCATCCAGGATAAGGGTCCCCACTACAACCTCTGCTGGTTGGCACATCCTTCTCCCAGTACTGTCAGATTAAACTGCCCCTTCCAGACTAGGTCTTGCAACAGGTCACTGTATGGTGAGGAGGCAGACACCACCACACAGTAACCCCTTGAGAAATTGAAATTTCTCCCTATGCTTAAAGCATAAGGTGGGATGAGCAGATCTGAATTTGCAGATCCAGCCTAAACAGAGGCAGAGATGATGCAGGTTGGTCACTCTGCCAAGCTGAAATGTCAGTTCATATTAAGCAAATTTTCCAAGGGCTGAAAATCAATTACATATTAATGAAACATTCATCAGGGCAATGACAAACCCAGACCATATTTTTTTAAGATCATCAAAGAGACATTTCTGCAGCTTTCTGTTTCTCATGCTAGCTGTCACCATAACACAACTGCAGAACACTCCTGCTAAGTTTATTTCATCTTCCTGAGCAGAGACATTGTCATTCCCACTTCCTTTGCAGCACAGCACAGAGGTTAACTAGTAATGTGGAGGAAAGAAAAAAAAAAAAAGGACACAGCTGCTTTCAGGATTCCGGAAGGAAGAAGTAGAAACATTATAAGAGGTAAGCTTGACATTTCTGTAAAACCATTTAATAAAATCCCTGCTAGATTTTTATTCTTCTTTGGAATATTAGTAAACTGCATAGTAAACTACCAGTTGGCACAAGATGCAGACAAGCACAGCATGGAAACCAAGTCAAAGGAAGCAAAGTGACTTCTATCCTGCCCTGCAGTAGACATTGAACACACTAGGGATGCCAATTTAAGAGCTATTTGCCAATATATTCCTTAGTGTTTTCTGAGAGACACTAAGTTGAGTGTTTATTTTATATTCTCTGGATGGTTTAATGCATGTTTAAGAACCATTAAACACTTTTAAAAGCCTTCTAGAAAAAAAAATAAGGGGGTAAAAGCAAACTATAGTCCTATTGTTGCTTGTGTTTGGCGAGGAGGTCTCCGTTTCTCTTTTATAACTTGCTGAACAGCAAAGAAGCTGTTTACATGTCAGTGGGTGCAAGAAAATAGGTGTAACAAGAAATGCCTCTCTCTCCAAATTCAGATGCACTCTTACGCTGCTTAAGTGACCTGCTTCTGGCAGTGGGGTTGACCCTAAGTGACAAACCCAGCCAGTTTGGTTTTGCACATTGTAAATGAAGTCAGTGTCAGCTAAGAACCCATAACCAAATCTTGCTTCTTCCTGGGGTGGGTTTAGCCACAGAGGTACACACACAGTAGCACAGGGTGCTCCCCATTGCTCACTCAAGGCTTTTTTTTGAGTCTCATAGCAAATAGCAAAGGAAAAAAAAAGTGTGGAACAACAGCATACCTGCCCAACATTTTCAAAATGACAATCTTAAAATTGTTGGCTCCTTTCTCTCACCACCCAGCACCACATACGGGACTGACAGGAGACCAACAGGGTGACATTCCCTGCCTCACCAACAACTTTCCGCGGGTCCGTGCACACCCCACAAAGGTCAGTGCTTTGAAGAAACACCACAGTTCTGACTGTCCTGTTGGCCATACTCAAGAACTCATTCCTCAGGTGAGCTGAGAATCTCATTCATCTATTCCATTCAGTCTGATGCAGGAAAGTTGGCCTATGCCTTTCTGTAATTTTGCATCCTCACAAAATGCTGTTGAGCTCAACTGTGCATAACACATTTCAGATCTGAAAGGAAGGGTGTTACTGAAGCACAGAACATTCATAAGTATTGTTATTCTCAAGGCTGCATTTGGAACACAAAGACCCAGTCATACAAAACTATTTTAAGACTTTGAACATTGAAACACATTTATAATTAAGGCTAGATCAAGTCAAGCAAATCATCTGGAAGGTCACAAACTTTAATTCTCATGGTCAACATGACTTTGACATATTTTCACCCATCAGGTGGCTGGAGACTGAACTGGAGGCAGAAGTCACCTGGATAAATAAAAAAAAAAGAGTGAAATAAAGCAAGAAACTGGTGTCACAGGAGAAGGCAGACGCAAGACAGGCACAGAAGGAGAGCAGGCAAACACCACACAAGGGAGAACAAGAAAAAAAGAAGAATTGATTACAAAGCACTTGAAGAACATGGAGTCATGAAAGCAGAGGAGGAACTGGAAGTGACATGTAGTAAAAGGGCCTGAGAGTGTGCAGGTAAGTATCTCAGCTTTAAGAAAAATCTCAGAAACAAAATTTTCAAAGGGAAAGCAGTCAGCAGTGAAAAACATGGGAGGCAGAACAGAATAAAGTCATATATAAGAAAGAGAAGTATGAAACGCACAGGGACAGATGAAAAAAGCATAAACCTTTCAGAGACTAAAACAGTTAATGGTTTAAGCATTCTAAGATCACCAAAAGGCTTCTGTCCACTGTAGCAGACTGAAAAGAAACAGCTGCACTCCCAGCAACGCCCACCCCTCCCTGAATATGCCTACTGGGAAAGGACCTTCAGATCTGATAAGTAGGTGTCATTGTCCAGCTATCCCAGGTGCAGAAGGGTGTGCATACCTGAAGCTACAAACTGAATTTCCAGGTAAGGGAAGAGGTTAATAAGAGGCAAATCCTGTGAGGTGGGAAAATCCTTCTTATTCAGCAAATGTCCTCCCCTTACATGATGACTCTGTTGTAAAAATCCTTCCAGGAACCTCAAAGACATTTCACATCTGGCCTGAGCTATTCTTCTCAAGTGTTGGACCACGATGGACCATCATTGATGTTGAAGCTTAGGAGGTGTCAGAGACTCCTGACATGTTGCAGGACATGTCCCATGACACTATCCATCGTAAAATTTCCTGCCCCAGGGGAGGTACAAGGCGTTCCCACCTGAGCTTGAAGTGTGTAATAACTCCTGAAGTCTCTGAGTTTGGTGGGGGGCTTTCTCTGCCCCTAACAGATCAAGACCATCACTTTGACTGGACTGTGACCACCAGTTCATCCAACAGACATGGAAGCTGCAACAACTGAGTTTCATCACTGGATCCAGCGGGTGGTGACGACGTACATCTTGGGATCCTTATCCTTTCTTTCTCTTTCTCTCCCTTATACATTTCCTCAAGTGTCATGTTTATGCTTTAATATTGCTGCATTACTATAGATGATAACACCCAAAACGGCAATGTACCTGTTCCCTTTTGAAACAAATTTGTTCTAAAATAAACCCCACCCATATACGTTTACAAACACCAATTATTCAGTGTTGTTTCACTATAATTCACCCCAAGGAATTTATTAACAAGAACCAGGGTTACCCTCCCCTTCTGTAGCGGATTGTAAAAAAATTACAGTAGAATTCTTGTCAAGATGCACCAATTAATTTTTCACTGGCCACTATGGACCAGTAAATACCAAACACCAGGCCCTGACTGTGCAGTGAATAGTGCAAAAGTGTTCACTTCCCAGACTCCCAAAGCCACTGAGATGTGGGCTGTATTTTGAGCTAGGGAAAATGAGGCAAAAGCACCTGGACTCCAGAGCCAGCTAGTGAACGACAGAATTCTCCCCTGCAAGAATATTCTAGTAAATAAAAGGCAATGAAACAGCAATCAGATTTAACAAGCTCAAGGCAAATATGGGAAAGGCAATACAGGACAAGTTAAAATTAATGTCTTTTAAGTTATTGTAATGAAAGTTATGGGAAGAGCAAAATATCCTAAGAGCTTAAACAGTTTACAATGTTATGAGCTTTAAAATAAAATGCATGCCTTTACAGCACATTAATTTTTTCAAACAACATGTGAATCAAAGCCTCTTCGTTTCAGAGTAATTGAGCTAATGGCTACTGAAAATGACTGAAAATATTTACGTGGAAATTCAGAAAATAAAAGACAGTCAAATTCAGAGCAAGCATTTCATCCCAGGCTTTGTTTGTATCATTATTACTGGGTTTTACAGTTTTAGTGTTCTTCATTATCTAGGACTCAAATAGGTTTTGGGTTTGAGTTTGTGCCTTCTGCAAATTTTATAAAGCCCTTTGTATCTTGGTAATTATTAGTGCTTATTAGAAGATGAGGTATGTCACAGTGATCCTCTCTCTTTTGCTGACTGCAAAGGGTAGGATGGGATCAGATGATCAGCAAGGTTGCTGCTCCCTCACTGAGAGTGCTCCTCCTGTTCAGATCCCCTCACAGACCTTGGGGGATTGCCCAGGGAACTCAGCTACCTCCTCACAGCTTGGGACAGTCACACTGATCCTTCTTTCTTTCCTCCCACTTCCTTTGATCAGCTATGATTTTCTGTCATGTTTTGCTGACAAGGGGAAACAGGTTTCTCGTTCTCAGTCACTTCTGGGACATCTCTGCTAACCTTCTTCCTCCCACCCCAAAGATCAAACATGAAGGGATTGACCTAACCATAACAAGAGGGATTTATCAACCAGGCCATCATCTGCTTTTAAATCAAACACTTTGATAGCCCAGGAGCAGATGAGATCCAGGTATTAAACTGACTGATCCCTTCAACCTGCAGGAGGACATGTCCATGCAGAGCCCAAAGGAATCCAGTGAGGTCTCATAGTCACAGACTCCACAGCACAGCAGGTTTAGGGCCAGGGAAAGTAGCATGTGACTCCACTTCACTGCCTGAATGAGTAAATTTGGTTTACCAAATAGTAAACCACAAGGAAAGTGACAAAACTTTCAGCTCAATATAACTGAAAGAATTTTGTAAAACTTTGTACAGAAGGGGATTTCATCCTGTCTGCTCAGTGTCCCTGAGAAATTCTCTGGCAGCTTGGAGAGTTTGACTGCATTAAAATCTGCCTTGGAAGGGGTATTGTATGCTGGAAGTGCAATGGAACAGCCTGACAATGACATCTGAGGACAGGGATGCACATAATGAAGTTAGAGTGACGGGTGCTGCAGCTTTGGGACATGCTTGTATGCCTGGATAGCCGTGTAATGCCACAGAATGCTGTGAAATGCCACAGAACTCACAGGGTGTCACTGGCAGGTGACACCACGCCCCAGTGAAGGACAGAGTGACACAGCCAGGCACTCAGCAGGGGCAGGAGGGGCTGTGCTGACCCCACTGCTACACCCAGCCCTGCGGATTACAGCAACATGGGCAACCTCAGCTCTCAGTTCAACCCCTCAGCTCTGCTGAGAAGGACCTGGGAGTCCTGGTGG
>WBMV01008409.1:42871-59298 GCA_013396655.1 Campylorhamphus procurvoides | reverse complement strand
GCCTTTGAGGGATTTAAAGGGGCGGTGGGGAGGAGCCAGGGGGGCACACGGGGGGCTGTGGTGAGGGCGGAGGTGTTGCCCCTCTCCCCCCTCCATCCTCCCCCCGTGACTGGTGACACGCGTGGCGTGGGCTGCGGGGAGCACGGACCCGGAGGGCTCTTAAAGGGGTGGGGAGCCTGGAGGGGACAGAGACCCCCGGAGTGTTCCCCCCACCCACCCCAGTTTGCAGGGAGAGCCCTCGGGGTTTGTCTCCGTGGGGGTGGTCTCGTGGTCTCCGTGGATCTCAGGGAATTTGGGGTGCCAAGAGGGGTCTCGGGGTGAAGGGCAGGGCGGCACTGAGCCCGTTGTGGGGGGCTCAGACCTTCCTGTGTCACCCCCTCGGTGGTTTTGGGGTAAGACCCCCCCATTGCAGCCCCCAAGGCGGGTGGGGAGCACAGGGCAGCTGGTTTTGGGGTCGCTGAGCCCAGGCAGATCTGGGGGGGTGGTGGCGACGGTGACAGCCTGGGGGAACGGCTGGTGGTTTTCACATTCCAGCTCTTTCCCAGCTGGATCCAGGCAGGGGGTGGATTTGGGATGAAGGAGGTGTGTCCCCCCCATGTGTGCAGTGTAGGGACAGCGTTTCATGGCCCCCAGTGCCACCAGACGTCCCCATCCCTGCCCCGAGGCGAGGTCCCCTCTCCTCTCTGTCCCAGCAGGATTTCCTATTTCGGTGCCTATAAAATCCCTTTCAAAGCCAGTCGCTCCCTCTTTTCTCCTGGGGGAGATGATGGGAAAACAAACAGCACATGACACCCATTAGTCACATTTTTGAAAGCCAGGCCTTGAGTGACACCACAAGAAACACCAACACTGTCAATCCTTACCCCAGGCCCCGACAAACTCAATGTGCCTGCCATTTGGGATTTTTTTTTCTAAAGGAAGGACATATTTTTTCCAAGCTCGCTGTCCAAGACTTTCTGGGGCTCCCTCCAGCACGGAGCAGAATTTGGGGCAGGAGAGGGCTGTGGGGAGTGATGAATTTTCCTCGGCTGCAGCTTTGGCTCCTACTTATTTCCCACCATCAGGCAGCGATTTGGAGGTGCCTCTGTGCTCCTTCCCTGCTTCTTTTATCCTTCCGCACAGAGAGATTATTTCCTGCTACTGGAAAGTGGCTTTTGGTGGGGATGGCCCCGATAAACCCACGGAATTCAGCCCTCAGGAACAGACAGAGGGGAGGCAGGAGAGCGTGGGCTGTGGGAATGGGGTCATGGAAAAGGGAGGCCTGACCTCTGTGGGATGCTGATGGATTTGTAATGTGTCCCAGAGCTGGGGTGGGGAGTGCCAGCTCCATCCATCCATCCAGGAGCAATGCCAGCAGCACAGGGCAGGGAGAGCCTCCCTCCCTCTGGAGTTCTACCTGATGTTCTCACTTAGGGGTTCTTCCCTAGAGGGAAACGCACGTCCTGCCCTGAGCTGTGAAACCCAGAGCTTTTGGAATTTTCTGAGTCCAAAAGCTGGTCTGGTTTTCCTGATTCTCCTCCTCAAAACCCTTTTGCCTTCTTCATTAGATATTGGGAAGGAATTGGTGGCTGGGAGGGTGGGCAGGCCCTGGGATGAAATTCCCAGAGAAGCTGTGGCTGCCCCTGGATCCCTGGGAGTGTCCAAGGCCAGGTTGGAGCCCCCTGGACTGGTGGGAGGTGCAGGGGTGGTACTGGATGGGCTTTAATGTCCCTTCCAGCTCAAACCATTCCAGGATTCTATGGCTTTTTGGCATCCCAGGTAATCCCAAACTGGCGAGGATCCCAATTCCTGTTTAAGGGGTGGCTAAAACCCTCCTGGGAACAGGTGCTCCAGGAGAACACTGTCCCAGCATGACCCTTTCTCCTGCTCACCCCCCTTTGCTGCTGCTTTGAGCTCCAGCAAACCTGAGAGCAAACACTTTATCCCTGGATCAGCAGCGCTGGGGATGCTCCAGTAGCTCATTATTCTTGAAGCTTTCCCTTTCATTGTCATGAGACCGAGTACTTGGGGCTCGGCTTTGGAAATCAGGGGATTATTCTGATTTCTTCACTTGATCTCCTCTTAATTGCCCTTTTTGGGAGACGAGCATCTCACGCATCACTCGCCCTTGGCTGTTCCCCAAGGAGCCACCTCCTCCCCTGCACAAACCCCTCCCTGGACTCCGGGCTGTGCACACAGAGATAAGGTGAACCTGCTTCTAATGGGGAGAAAATGGATCATTTTGTTCTTGTCAAGATTGAGATGACCAGATTAAAGCTTTTCCCAGGCCAGGTGCCTTTTACCTGCCTGTGCTCATTAACCCTGAGCTTTTGTTGCTGTTAAATGAATGTTAAATGTCGGCTTTTAACTCTCCCAGCCCTCCCGCTGAGGCTCTGTGAGGTTCAAGGACACAGAACTCAGGCTGTATTTAAGATTTAAGCTCCTTCCAGGTGCAAGTTTTTCTCTGCACCCTCCTCTTGACCTGCCACGGAACGGAGCGAGGAGCTTTTTGGCAGAATGCAGAGATTTTCACAGAATTCACTGATTTTCATAGTAAAAGGTTTAGTTTTAAGAGAAATATTAAAAGAATTGGAACAGTCTGAAAGCTCCATGCAGAAGAGCAGCAGGATTTCCTGGGAAACCTTTTTGGTGGCTGATAATTCAGTTTAAGGCATCGTGGGGCTTTCTGGAGCAGCAGTTCCACCCCCCTCCCAAATTCTGGTTTTTGCCTCATCTCTGACCTTGAACCTTCACTTGTTCTTTCCCCCTTCTCTGGTCTTGCCTGGAATTGAGGTATGATATCTCACGGGGCTGCTTGTGGCACAGGATTATTTCAGCCACCACAAGGAAAGGTGGGGAGTGAAACCCTTTTCCTCCCCCTCTGCTGCCCCTCCAGCCATTGGGAGCATCTCTAGGTCTTGTCCAACCAACCTTTCCACGGCCAACCCCTGTGAGAAGTCCTTGCCAACTTTCCAAACCCCAGTGGAGTTGCATTTATTTGCAGCAGCGCTGGCAGACACTCTTTCCCTCGTTCCCTGGCAAAGGAGCCGTGGTCTCCTCCTGATGGGACAGATTGTCACTGAGATGTGAAGAGGAGCTCCAGCAAAGAGCTTTCAAGCCAACCTGTTCTTGCAGGAGCTCTCTGGGAGCTTGCCAGAAATCAGCTGCTTTGCTGCCCATGTGTTGGGGAGCTTTCCAAGGAATTTCAGCTCCTCGGTGTAACTTCAGCATCAGCAAATTGCAGCTCTTGGATGTGCTGGATGACACTTTGTGATGGGTTGGATGACTCAGTCCCTGAAGCTCTTCTCTCAGGTTTCAGTTCCTTGCCTCAGCTAGTTTTCAGGATCTTGCATGGATCCATTATCCTGTTCCATAAAGTGGGTGAATATCCTCTTTCCTGGGCTACCAGCAGTGTTAATCCCGTGGATGTTGATAGAGGACTCGGAGATGAAGGCGTGGAAGGTGCTCAGGAGGAACAAAGCCCTGTTACCGTGGCTTTTCCAGCCCAGCTTGTTAAATCTCCCCTGCAGGAACCTGTCAAAGTTCATAGAAATGGGGGAAAACATCCCCCTTCTGGGAAATGAGCTCTGCAGTTATTAGAGAGGGTCTGGAGTAGGGCTGGGATGGAGGGGGAGAGCAGGGCTGGGATGGAGGGGGACACTTTGCTGCAGATGTCACCGGTGTTGGCTCCGTCTTTGGTGCAGTTGGGAGATCAGAACAGTTTACAGGAGTAAATAAAGGCAACTCCAAACTCCTCACCCGCCCTCCTGAGATAGATATCTGCCAGAGGTTGGTGCTGCTGCTGGGTGGTGGGGCTGATGTTGATGTTGGAGAGGGACCTGGGCCAGCCCTGCTGCAGCTCCTTCCTCCACGGGGGCGTTTCTGCCTCGCAGTCACCTGGCAGGTGTCACCACAGGAGTGACCACGTTGCTCTGGCTGAGCATGGACATCTCTTTGGCCATTTGGTGGCACATGAAGGATGCAAATCATGCCTTGGGGTCAGATATGACCTGTTCTGAGGGATGGGAGCCTCTTAGGGAAGGGGTGACCAGGCTGGAGCCTGGCTGAGGGTGTTTCTACTCCACTCCCTGGTGCTCTCCCCATCCCATTCTCGTTTTGGTGGCCCAGCTGTGCCACCTCTGCCATGCCCTGTGCCATCCTGCCTCTTCCCTTGATCCTTTCCACATCTTGCCCCAGATCTGGCCTCACAGGCATCTTCAGCTGCTCTTTCCACCCCCAAATTCCCAGTGCAGCCACCCCAGGTTTTGGGGGTGTCGCTGCCTGGCTGAGTCTGAGCTGGAAGGAGGGCAGAGCAAACCTTCTCTAGGACCTGTGGTAGCACCAGCTCTGGTTTTATGGGCTGTCAGGCTGGAATTCAGCACGGGGGGAGCCACTGCTGTGCCTGGGAGGGACCCCAGCATGTCGGTGCAGAAGGAAATGGCAATTGGAAATGGCCAGGACTCGGTGCCTGGGGCCAGGAAGGAGATTCCCAGTGCAGGATCCGGGGAAGGTGGGACTCCAACTTTCCTCAGGAGCATCCAGCCTTGGCAGGGCAACGCTGGCCAAGCCGGGTCCGAGCCGTGTTACAGCCCAGGGATCTCAAAATAGGCACAGCTGGCTTAAAAAAAGGCAAAGAAAGAATAAAATAAAAAGCTCTCCGTGGGCAGGGGAGACATCCCAGAGTCGGAGCCTCCAGGAGGAAGCAGACAGTGGAGTGGAGAAATGGCCTGTTTTGTCTCACTGTCCAAAACTACATCATTCATTAACACACCACAATTAATGTTCTGCCTCGGAGGCATACAAGTGTTGAGCTTATTAGCACCAAGTAGAAAGGTCTGAGGCTTTAATATAGTTTGCAAGAGGATTAAGAACACAAAAGGGGCCATAAATTTACAGCTAAATATAAACCAGCTGCTGTGGGCTGGACTGAAGGGGAGGGAGGGAAGGGAGGACGGGGATGGGGGAGAGGGATGGAGGAGGAAGGAGGGATGGGAATGTACCTTTCACTACAAAAAAACATGAGCCAGGTTGTTAAGAGGGGATTTTTTTAGTGTTTTTAGGTTGGTTTGGTTTTTTTTTTAATTGCCATCGGAAGAAGGGGAAAGATGGGGATGGGGAGAAGGGTGGAGGGATGAGAGGAGGAAGGAGAGGTAGGAAGCAGTGAGAATGTACCTTTTTCACTACAAAAAAAACCCCAAAAACATGAGCCAGGTCATTAAGAGGGTTTTTTTAGGGTTTTTTCCGTGTCCATTGGAGGGAGGGAAGGACAGGGATGAGGAGGAAGGAGGGATGGGAAGCAGTGGGAATGTACTTTTCATGACAAAAAGCTGTGATCCAGGTTGTTAAGAGTGGGGTTTTTAGGGTTTTTCTCATTTCCTTAGGAAGGAGAGAAGGACAGGGATGAGGAGGAAGGAGGGATAGGAAGCAGTGGGAATGTGCCTTTCACTACAAAAAGCTGTGATCCAGGTTGTTAAGGGTGGGGTTTTTAGGGTTTTTTTCATTTCCTTAGGAAGGAGAGGACAGGGATGAGGAGGAAGGAGGGATGGGAAGCAGTGGGAATGTACTTTTCACTACAAAAAGCCGTGATCCAGGTGGTTAAAAGGGCTTTTTAGGGTTTTTTCATGTCCTTTGGAAGGAGAGAAGGACAGGGATGAGGAGGAAGGAGGGATGGGAAGCAGTGGGAATGTACCTTTCACTACCAAAAGCCATGAACCAGGTTAAGAGTGGGGTTTTTAGGGTTTTCCTGCATTTTCATCCAACCCTGCCATCCTACTCCGTGTGATTTGTGAATCCCACGGTGGAAAAGAAACCATTCCCTGCCATCTGAGCCCCCCCCAAATGGTGTCAATCAGCTCCAGTGGGCTGGATTCCAGCTGGATGGGCTGGCCCTGCTCCAGCTCGGTGTGTCCATGGCAGGGAGCTTTAATCCATGGGCAAAAACCTCTGGATGCAGGGAAAAGGCTCCCATTGATGGAGCAGAGCTCCTGCTCGTGGTCTGGGGGGAGGATTTGTCGGCTGGGCTGGCTCATTGACTTCAGACCAACCAGCCCTGTCATCTCCAGCGGTGTAAATCCAGGCTAATTCCAATGGATTAAAAGGAAAAGCTGAGCCGAGGCACTCCTGGCTGGGAGAGAGATTTTGTGGGTTTTTTCTTGTGCCTTCCACCCCAAAATGCCCGGAGAGCTCGGAGCTGCTGGGAGGAGCTGTGAGACACCCTGAGCTGAGCATCCCTAACGGGGGATTCTCCACCTTCCTGTGTCATCCACACTGGGAGTTTGTGGGTGCTCTGTGAGCAGAGGGAAGGTGAAACCCCACCTTGAGCTGGAATGGGGGATCCCAGGAGATAATCCCAGAGAGGGGAGGGACATTGTAGGCTCAGGCTCCATCCTGCGCTGTGTTTTCACAGCTTTGTGATTTACTGCACCATCCTCCATCCTTCCAAGCAGCTCAAACAACCTGTGGTTTGGAATATCCTGCCCATCCCTTTGGGCAATGATGGCTTTGGGATAACAATGTTCTCTGTTGCTTTCAGGTGGCACTTCTGCCACTAAATACATCTGTCAGCCAGCTTGTCTCCATCTTCCTTCTCCTTAAGGAAGGAGAAGAGGTGGCCTTAAACTGGGATCATCTTGTTGGGTGGCCTTGGGTCATCTCAACCCTTGTCATCCCCTCCCTGGGCTGGGTCTAAAGCTCAGAAGAGCTTTAAACCCCACTGAGGGTCTGCAGGAGCTCGTGTGTCGATACGCAGGGACATCTCTGTGCTGCCAGAGGTGTCCTCGTCCCCAAGGAGGTCTGGCAGGACTTTGCTCAGGATTTTATTGTCAGAGCTGCAGGAGGAAATGTTTTTCCAAGCCTTTTTAGCTGTTTTTGCCAAGAGACCTTGCAGGCTCTGAAAGGTGTATGGATTTCTTTGGGATGGAGTGGGATGCATTTTGGAGCGGGGGAGAACCCATGGAAGGGCACTTGAGGTTCTTTCTAAGCCTAGGAAGTCCCTGCTCTGGGTTCCTTAAACCCTTCCCTTGGTCCCCTCTCTGTGCTCCAGGAAATGGGTTGTGTCAGGAAAAATGGGATTTTTCACCTCCATTGGCTCCGTGGTGTTGGATGGGGCACTGTCCCTGCTGTCCAGGAAAGCTGCTCTCCTCCTCTTTAGCTCTGGAATACTCTGGTCTCCACACCACAGGTCTGGGATTTGGTGTGTGGTCCAAAACCAAACCCATCCCAGGGGATTTGGAACGAGATGGTCTTTAAGGACCCTTCCAACCCAGACCATTCCATGATTCTGTGATCCCAGCTCACCCAAGGCTCTGATGCTCTGACCATGCCTGGTGGGATTGCAGGATGCTCCTTCTCCATGGCTCCAAGGACAGCAGTCACAGGCACTGGGTGTGTGTCCCATTGTCCCTCTTTTTGACCAGCAGATTCCCCCTTTCCAATCCCTTCTCTCTGGACACGGCCCCCATTCCATTGAGGTGACACCTTCCTTTTCCCTCCTGTGTTTGACTCCCTCCTCCAAGAGTGGTGACAGCACATCAGGTGAATTTTAGTCCCCTCAACCACACCAGTTCTCCATGAGTAGAGGACACTTGGAGCGGCACTTCCAAGCTGATGAATCTCAGGGTCTTTTGGTATCCCCAAAAATTGGGCTGGTTGAATGGAACTGATTGTATTTTCCTAGTGATGGAGCTGTTTTGAGCTTTGATGTTTTGTGCTGGTGATGGAGCTGTTTTGAGACACCAGGAGGTTTTGCAAAGGGGGTGTGGAGACAGATGTGGGGTGTCCTTGCTCTCCCTGGGTGTGGCAGCCTCTTTCACCCAATATCCTTAAAGGGTTTGGGATCACAAGTGAAGCATTTGTGTGGAGGGTTTGTAGGAGAGATCCTTGGACATGGAGACTTTTAAACATGGGAAAATGCAATGCTTGGGCTCAGTTTTATTCTGAACTTGACTGGAAATAAGAAACACTGGAGTTTCCCTAACCCTTTTTTTTATAAAAACGTTGAAAAATCAGGGATCTGGGCAACCCTGAAAGGTGCACAACCATCATAACATGGCCCAAGGGAGCTGAAATGATGTTTATTTCTTTTTCCAGCATGTTTTATTTTAAAGAACCACTCAGATTTGGTGCCTTTTGCAAAGGCACACCATTCTTTCCCTTCAGCCTGGACACTCCAGAGTGACCAGACCCCTCTTTGGAGACAGGCTGGAGGTTCCTGGGGCTCTTTCTTTCCTCCCTGGGTGTGTTTGCTGCCCTCAGCTCCCCCAGGACTCCTCCCTTGTGCCCTGTGCAGTGCTGTGCTTTGCTGGGCAAACCCAGAATTCCTCATTTTGGGTGCTTGGGCCCCGAAACTTGGCTTTTCCCTGTCCCTGGGCCTGGATTCCTCCAGGAGGGAGCATGGCAGGACACCATGGAGCAATCCATGTGCTCTGTTTCCAGGGCTGGGAGAAAAGGAATTGTTTCTTTGCTGTGTTCAAAGGCAAAACCTTTTATAAAGAGATGTCGGAGTGTCCAGGCACCAGCAGGGTTTTGTGGGAGTCCTCTGCTCCTTGTGGTGCCTTCCCAACCTTTTTGCTGTGTTTTCCTGGTTTTATGGAAGTCCTCTGCTCCTCGTGGTGCCTTCCCAACCTTTTTGCTGTGTTTTCCCTTTGTTCCTTCCAGTACCAGGGCAGCCTCTTGCCCACGAACCTTCTCATCCCTCCCCAAAAAAGATCAGGGTTTACAAGCGTGGGCTCCGTGTCTGGTGCTGGAGAGAGGCAGGATGATGTGGCAGCAGGACAAGGCTGGGACGAACACCCTTGAAATGTTGGAAGAATTCGTGTGTCTCCAGGTTGAGATGTTGCTTTGGATGCTTCCTGACACATCCCCGGCGGCCAAAACGCTGGCAGGTGCCAAATTGGGTCATGAAAACATTTCCACACTCGTCGTGCCTCCGTTTGCCGGGGCCAGCGTGGGCTGGATGGGATGCAGGTGGCTCGTCCCAAAGCCTGAGTTTTCCTCCTGGAAGGGAGGGAAGAAAGGCTGCATTCCCTCTTTGCTGGGCTGATGTGCCGGGTGGGAGCAAAAGGCAGGGACTGGTGCTGGGGCTTGGAGTGGGAAGGCTTGGCTGGCACCAAGGAGGGTAACACGCCGGGGAACATCATCCCTTCCCATCCCAACCACGAAACCAAGCCTTTTCCAGGCATGAAAATGCTCAGAGAATTCCCTTGAATTCCCTCTCCTCCATGCTGTGCTTTGAGGATGGGGCTGGGGGCAGTTTGCTCTCATGTGGAGCCGGAGCTGAGACAACGAGAGGGGATTTTCTGCCTTAGGAAAATCATAAATCTTTAAATATTCTTTTTCCACTACGAGGCAAATTCGGGAGGTTCCAGCCAGGCTCGCTGGGTGGTGGTGTCTCCCTCAGTGCGGGATGAGTGTGTTTAAATAAATGCCCTTGGACAGAGAAAATCTCCAGATTTGCCTCTTTGGGGATGTATCACCATGTGAAAAAAGTGGGGGCTTTTTCCAACATCCCCCAAAATCCTGGGTACTGCCCTGTGAGTCCACATGGCTGGGCACCCAACACAACCAGGCTGCTGCATCTCGGTGTTAACAAACCTGAGCATCCCTTTAGAGATGATTTTGCCCCTGGAACAACTGGTTTTTTTGCCCCGATTCTCCTTGGCTTTGCCTGGTTTTGCTCCTGCGAGCGGCCGAGACCGTCGGCTCGACTTCACTAGAGGGCGCAGGAATTTTAGGCTAGAAACGCGCCGAGGTTTGCCGGGGAAAGTTGGCTGCCTCTTCCTCCTTTTTAATCAACTGGAAAGATGCAGGGTTGAACTGGAGGTGACTGGAAGGGGATCCAGACTTGTGTCTGGCTGGGGAAGGATCTGCTGACATGTGGGATTAGGCGGCGTGGAGCGCGGCGGCGGCGAGAGGACGGGACGTCGAGCGGGGCCGGGGCTCACGGCGTTGGCCGGCAGCTTCGGGCTCAGGCAGGCGTGGGGTGCAGCCAGCTGGAGGAGCCTCGTGGCAAAGGGAACACTCAGAGAAGAGCACAAAAATAGGGAAAAAAAACCCCCTCAGCTCCCCAGGGTAAAGGCTCCCCCTTTCTGGTGCTGGGCAGGTGGTGTGTTGACCTTCGTAGGGGCTTGGTTTCTCCTCTGGAGGGTCCTCCACCGTGTGTCTTCACTGCACATCGATCCCTGGGGCAGACTTTTTCCTCCTCGGAGCCTGGCTTGGTCTGGAGGGTGTGGATCCATCCCTGGGATGGTTCCCTACACCATGGCAGCAGTTTGGCAGGTTGGGAGCAGAGGCATGTTGTCCTTTTTTCGGGGTGCAGGGGGTCCCCAAGGACTTTGCCGGTGGGAGATGCTGGGCAGAGTCAGGAGGGATGAGGTCAGGAACCCCCAGGGCCACCTCTGTGGGGGTGGTGGTGGCTCCAAGCAGAGGCTGTGTCCTCATCCGCTGGGGAAACTGAGTCACGGGAAGCATTTGGGAAAAATGGGGTGACCTACTGGGATCCTCCTTCCTCATCCCGATCTCCTCAGCCCGCATGAGCATCAGACACCCTCTGGATGGGGAAGGTATCAATATCCTTTCACCAGCCCCTCTCAGGAGGTCTTTCCCTCAAACCCGGTGTCCTTCTCAGGTCCACGGGTGCCGTCCCTATCCCAGCTCCCTCCACACAACCCCAGCAGCTCAGCTTTAGCACCTCCGGCGTTTCCCTGCGGAGCAGCTGCTTTTCCACCGCCTCTGCCTGAGCATCGCTGCCCTTTCCAGGCTTAAAAATAGCTCGTGGAGTGCAGGGAGGCGGCAGCAGCAGCCGCCCCGTCTCGCGCCCTCGCCGTGCTCTCGCCGCCCCGCTGTTCATTCACTCATTCATTCATTCCTGCTCCGTTCATTCATGCCTTGGCTCCGCAGGGCCATCCGGCCATGGAATCTCTCTCTCTACAGGGCTCCTTGGGTTTTCCTCCCCAGTGCCTCCCGCCACCCCATTGCTGGTGGGGAATCCCACTGGGAGCATCCCAGCTCTCCCAGATCTGTGCGTGGAATTTTCCCCAGGGCTCGGCACGGGCGTCGTGGGGCGGCCCTTGCGGAGCCTCCAGCGGGGGGACGGGGCTGTTATTTCACCAAACAAACTCCCGCTGAACGATGTGCATTAGCAATGAGGGGTCGCAGCCAGGAAAATATTACCTTTCCCTTTGAGTGCTGACTGTGGAGGAAATTCTCACATTTACAGCTCCGGCGAGCCCGGCGCTCATGGAAAGAGGGGGCGGCTTTGATTTCGCTCCCCGCGTCGGGTCGATAACTTTTTAGCCCCCCCACCTTGCCCGGAGCCCCCCTGTCCCCCCCAAGGGACACGGCCACCAGTGGAGGCTCCCTCCTGGAATCCTGTTTTCCTTGGATTTCCCCCCAGGCCTGGCGTGCGGCGCTGCGTGTGCGTCCTGCCCCGTGTGTGTGTGTGTAGGTTAATAAAAAATAAACAAACAGCCCTTTTCTTGCTCCGGTGCTCTGCGGGAGAGATGCGGCGGGAATGCCGATGGAAGCGCGTGCTGCGGGAAGGGACATTCCTGGCATTGCTGAGCTCCTCGTGCAACGCGTGGGCCCTGGCCCAAATTGGAGGAAGGAGCCCTGAGCGTCGGGGACCTGGGGAGGCCCGTTCCTGCTCAGTGTTTACTCGCAGAGCTTAAATTAATACTGTCTGCTGACATCAGGGCTTTTTTTTTTTATTTTGGTTTCCCAAGGAAACGAGCCGCAGCCTCTGCGTACGTGCGTGTCTCTCTTCCCGGCTCGAGCCCCTCTCTGAGTTCAGCCAGATTTCACAGGGGTCCTAAAAGCTCCAAAATAATTAGTTGACTCAATTTTTACGTCTACTAAAGAGGTGGTTGGCGGGCAGGAGGAATCAATGCCTGTGTGGGTCTGTGTGGGTACACAACCATATTAGACACTGGAGAATCCCTGGGGAGGGATGTGTTAGTGGCACCCAAATCATGGGATGAACAGAACAGGGATGTGGGAGACGTGGAGCTGTGGGAAAGCTGGCCCTGTCCATCCTGCCCTGCGTGGGGTGAAGCATTTCTTCCCATCTCTGGTTTGCTCCGTTGTTTGTGATGGTTGTGGGAATGGAGGATCTGCCAGCTGGTGTTTCTCCACTGATCCCTTTTGGTAGCTATTTTAGGAGCTGGTGATTCTGGGTGATGAGCTCTGCATGGTGACAAGTCTTCTCAGCACAGGACACCCGTGTGCCCATGTTGGGGCGGTGCAGAAACCTCTCCTTGCTCCCTTCTGCAGGTTTTCTCCAAAATCTTCAGCCATGAAGCGCTGGAGAGTTACCTCCCCAAGATCCAGCTGGTCATCAAGGACACCCTGCGTGCCTGGAGCAGCAACCCCGAGCCCATCAACGTGTACCACGAGGCGCAGAAGCTCACATTCCGCATGGCCATCCGCGTCCTGCTCGGCTTCCGCATCCCCGACGAGGAGCTCGGGCGCCTCTTCGAGGTCTACCAGCAGTTTGTGGAGAACGTCTTCTCCCTGCCCGTGGACCTGCCCTTCAGCGGCTACAGGAGGGTGAGACATCAGGGCTGGCTCCTCCACAAGGCCAATATGGGATTAGTGGGGTGGTGGCTCATCCTCTCCAGGTTCTCCTGACCTTCTCACCTCTAGGAATGAGTCCATTTTGGGTTACAAGCCCTGGTTTAGTGGAGAAGGGAGGGAAAGATCCGCCCATTGAGTGGTTTGATGCAGAATACAATCAGGACTTGCCCAAATTTAAGGCATAATTTTCCCTCACTTCCTCACTTGGCTGTTTTCCTGTATTTTTGTAGTTTGTGGGTCCCTTCTCCTTTTAATTCCCTCCTGTCCCTGGAGTGACACAGGTCAGCAGACCTTCCAATTCCAAGAACTCTTCTCGTTTTTTGATGAATGGTGTAAAATGAAAACACACCAAAAATCACAGACCAAAAACCCCCATGGTTTTCATTTTTCACGAGGAATTTTGGCAACAGAACTACGGGGCTTTGAGATTTATTTCTGTGATATCAGTGCTATCATTTTATTGCTGTTTGCCCACGTGAATGAGGCCAAGCCCTCGCAGGAGCAGCTGCACCAGCCACAGGAATTGCTTTACAGGTGATAAAACTTCTTGGGAAACCCATCGCGCTCCTGGGAAGGGGATGCTTTGGGATGAATTGGCTTTCCTTTGAGAGATGATTTTCCCAGGGCCTCCCACACACGGCAGGGCGAGGCAGGGGCCTGTGAACTGGTGCAGTGCTGGGGCTCCCACACCAGACCTGTCATTTACACCTAGGTGCTGATTACTCTGGCCTCTAATCTCAGCTACTCGGGGTTTACTCCTGTGCCCAGGGGACAAGGGCAGCATCTTTATGCCTCTCTTTGAGCGTCTGCAATCGCAGTTTTATTGCTTAGACGTGCCGTCCTGAGCACGTCTCCAGCTCCTGGTGGTGCTGGGGTTGTGTCTGGCGTGGGCTGAGGGTTTCCTGCCCCACAGGGAATCCGGGCACGTGAGACGCTGCAGAAAGGGCTGGAAAAAGCCATCCAGGAGAAGCTGCAGAACACGCAGGGCAAGGACTACGCCGACGCCCTGGACATCCTGATAGAGAGCGGGAAGGAGCACGGCAAGGAGTTAACCATGCAGGAGCTGAAGGTAAAGAGGTCCCTCGTGGTCACCCTGTGCTTGCTGAGCTCAGGGGGTCCCCAAAGGGCAAAGCTGAGCTGCTCCAAGGAGGAATTTTGGGGCACACCTGAGATGATCAGGGGGTCACAAAGTGTTGGTGGAGCTGCAGGTAATCCTGGTCTGGTGGATTGTGGTGCCAACAAACCGGTTGCTTTATTTATTTGCAGACTGTGCTCAGCCCTTTCTCGAGATTATTTCATAGAATCCTGGGAGCATTAAGGCTGGAAAAGAGCTCCAAGGTCATCATGTCCAATCTCTGACCAAAGCCCCCAGCACCCCTAAAAATTATCATGAAATAGTTTGTTTTTTGAACACTTCCAGGGCAGGTGACTTTATCACTGCCCTGGGCAGCCCGTACCAATGCTTGAAAAGATTTTTCCTAATCTCCAACCTGAACCTCTCCTGGCACAGCTGAAGCTTTCAGCCTTGGCCAGCTTCATCCCTTGACCCAGCCACTTCTGTGGTGCCTCCTCTGCAGGGCACAAGAGCCCTCAGCAGGTTGTTCTCCACAGCAGGGTCATGGTGGAACTTGTCCATCCTGTGCTCTCAGGATCCACCCCAGGGTTCTTTCTCCATTCTGTCTGGTCCTCAGCATCCTCTGAGGTTTTGTGGGAAGCTTCCCATGGTGGTTGTCCAAGCCCTGTGCCTGCACAAAGACTGATGTTGCAGTTAGACTTGGCCAAGCTGTGGCTGCCCCTGGATCCCTGGGAGTGTCCAAGGCCAGGTTGGACGGGGCTTGGGCAACCTGGTCTAGTGGAAGGTGTCCCTGCCCATGGCAGGGGTGGAATGATTTGGGCTTTAAGGTCCTTCCTACCCAAACCATTTATGGTTCAGTGACCAGGCTGGAGAGCTCTTGGGATTCAAACACTCCATGGCAGCCCCAGTGCCTGTCCCTTGCCGTTCCACAGGTTCTATCCTATCTGTCCATCCCCTGGCTCTTACCCTGGCTCTTCCCTTGTCTATTCCAGGATGGCACCTTGGAGCTCATCTTTGCCGCCTACGCCACCACGGCCAGCGCCAGCACCTCCCTGATCATGCAGCTGCTCAAACACCCCCGGGTGCTGGAGAAGCTGCGGGAGGAGCTGCGCAGCAAAGGCATCCTCCACAACGGCTGCATCTGCGAGGGCTCCCTGCGCCTCGACAACATCAGCAGCCTCCACTACCTGGACTGTGTCATCAAGGAGGTGCTTCGGCTCTTCACCCCCATCTCCGGGGGGTACCGGACGGTGCTGCAGACCTTCGAGCTGGATGTGAGTCCTGAGGAAGAGGAGGGGCAGGCCCTGATCTCTGCTCTGTGGGGACCAGGGACAGCACCCAGGGCAGGGCTGGAGCTGGGCCAGGGCAGGGGCAGGGGGGATCTCAGCCAAAGGCTCTTCCCCCAGAGGGTGGTGGGCACTGCCCAGGCTCCCCAGGGCAGTGGGCATGGCCCCAAGGCTGCCAGAGCTGCAGGAGGGGTTGGATGATGCTCTGGGGCACAGGGTGGGGTTGGGGGGGTGTCTGTGCAGGGCTGAGGGTTGGACTGGATGGTCCCTGTGGGTCCCTTCCAACCCAGTGTATTCAGGGATTCTGTGATCTCCCGGGCATGCAGCTGCACCGTCAGCTCCCCAAACCAGCCTGTTGCACTTTGTTGCAAAGCTTCCTTGAGCCTGGCTGAGGTGAGACCTCAGAAGGGATTAAATTATATCCTGGTGGTGGTGGGAGATGGGTTTGCTTTGGATTCAGCAGGGATCTGGTGCACGGCAGGGCAGGGATTCACTGGGCTGTCGAAGAGGAGCCGGGTGTGATGCTTCAAAGCGCCACCCGTGCCAGTGTTGGACGCCAAAACCCAAGCCGGGGTGTGACAAGGGAAAGGTTTACTGCAAAGGGCATCTCCAGGCTGCTGCATGACAAGGGGATTACTCACTGCCATGGCTGGAGTTTCCTACCAGCAAAACAAAAATCTGGAGACGAGGCTCGTCGCTGTAAATCCCACTAGTGTCATGATTTGAGTCAGAAACCTTTTAAAGTGCTCAGGGGATGATAAATCCGCCGCGTTTCTCATGGCCCAGGCCCTGACGTGCGCTTTGGGTGTGTGGTGCTGACAGGCAGCGGGGTGTGGGATGCTCTGGGATGTTCTGGGATGCTCTGGGAGGGCTGGTTGGCACGTGGGGCACGGCATGGCTGTGGGAGAAGCTGCTCCCCTCTGCTCAGTGGCAGGGGAGCACCACGGGGTTCCTGCTGGGAGACGCCTGCCAGCGACCACAAAGCAAATAAATAGCAGTGGATCCTCCTATGGGTCCCTGGGATAGAGGGAGGAGTAATGCCAGGATTCCCCTCTCCCGGCCCTTTGTGCTGTGCTCTCTGGTTTTCCTTTAAATCTGCATTACGCTGGAGTAATAAACCCAAAGGAAATGGGAATAAGGAGGGAAAAGTGAGGGCGGTGACGCCCTGGCACAGGTTCAGATCCAGCCTGAACCTCTCCTGGCACAGCTGAAGCTTTCAGCCTTGCCCAGCTTCATCCCTTGACCCAGCCACTTCTGTGGTGCCTCCTCTGCAGGGCACACCAAGCCCTCAGCAGGTTGTACTCCACAGCAGGGTCATGGTGGAACTTGTCCATCCTGTGCTCTCAGGATCCACCCCAGGGTTCTTTCTCCATTCTGTCTGGTCCTCAGCATCCTCTGAGGTTTTGTGGGAAGCTTCCCATGGTGGTTGTCCAAGCCCTGTGCCTGCACAAGGAGTGATGTTGCAGTTAGATATGCCCAAGCTGTGGCTGCCCCTGGATCCCTGGGAGTGTCCAAGG
>WBMV01008409.1:16867-42720 GCA_013396655.1 Campylorhamphus procurvoides | reverse complement strand
GGGCTTGGAGGGGTGGGGTGGGGGCAAGGGATGGACAGGAGGGGAGGAGAGAGGGCTGAGGAGCTTCTCCACGGCGCGGAGCCTCCGGATCGGGACTGCTTTCTCCCCCGGTGGAGCTGCCAAAAGCGATTTGCTCTTCCCGCGGGGCACGGAGAAGGTTCGGGGGTNAAATAGCAGTGGATCCTCCTATGGGTCCCTGGGATAGAGGGAGGAGTAATGCCAGGATTCCCCTCTCCCGGCCCTTTGTGCTGTGCTCTCTGGTTTTCCTTTAAATCTGCATTACGCTGGAGTAATAAACCCAAAGGAAATGGGAATAAGGAGGGAAAAGTGAGGGCGGTGACGCCCTGGCACAGGTTCAGATCCAGCCTGAACCTCTCCTGGCACAGCTGAAGCTTTCAGCCTTGCCCAGCTTCATCCCTTGACCCAGCCACTTCTGTGGTGCCTCCTCTGCAGGGCACACCAAGCCCTCAGCAGGTTGTACTCCACAGCAGGGTCATGGTGGAACTTGTCCATCCTGTGCTCTCAGGATCCACCCCAGGGTTCTTTCTCCATTCTGTCTGGTCCTCAGCATCCTCTGAGGTTTTGTGGGAAGCTTCCCATGGTGGTTGTCCAAGCCCTGTGCCTGCACAAGGAGTGATGTTGCAGTTAGATATGCCCAAGCTGTGGCTGCCCCTGGATCCCTGGGAGTGTCCAAGGCCAGGTTGGATGGGGCTTGGAGCAACCTGGTCTAGTGGAAGGTGTCCCTGCCCGTGGCGGGATGCTGGAACTGGATGATCTTTGTGGTCCTTCCAACCCAAACCATTCCATGATTCTATGATTGTCAAAAACAGAACAAAAGTGCTTTATGTTGTCCTCCTGCTCCCTCTCTCCCCACAGCGGGGTTGACCCTCTCTGCTTTTCTCTCCACCCTTTCCCACATCTCCACAGGGTTTCCAGATCCCCAAAGGCTGGAGTGTGATGTACAGCATCCGGGACACCCACGACACCGCCCCGGTCTTCAAGGACGTGGACGTCTTCGACCCCGACCGCTTCGGGCAGGGCCGGAGCGAGGACAAGGATGGCAGGTTCCACTACCTCCCCTTCGGAGGAGGAGTACGGACCTGTCTGGGCAAACACCTGGCCAAGCTCTTCCTCAAGGCCCTGGCCATCGAGCTGGCCAGCACCAGCCGCTTCGAGCTCGCCACCAGGACTTTCCCCAAAATCACCCTGGTGCCCGTGGTCCACCCGGTTGACGGACTCAAGGTCAAGTTTTTCGGACTGGATTCCAACCAGAACGAGATCCTGACGGGGACAGATGCCATGCTNTATATATATATAAATATCTATAAAACACTTCTGCTGCGAGGAGGAGCGCTGGCAAAGGCCCGACTGCGGGGAAGGCTTTGGAGATCAGCCGAGGATCGGAGGTCTGGTGTCCCGGGGCGGCTCTCGGGTGGCCTCTGGTCTTTATTTTAACAGTGTTAAATTAGCTGGTGATAACAGTGTTTTTTTGGGGTTTTTTGAGGTTTGTTTCGTTCATTTGTTCGGTTGTGTTGTTTGTTTCGGGGCGTTGGAGGCTTTCCTTGGTGAGGGGCAGACGAGTGATGCTTATTCCCATCCCCTCTCCTGCTGGTGCTGGGACAGGCTGGGAAGGGGGGGAGCTGTTATTTCGGACCGAAAATCCCTGTGGTGTCTTGTCCAGGGCTGGGCAAGTCGTCCCTCTGAGGCCTTGGGCATAGTTGCATTTTGCAAGATGCATTTTGGGGCTCTGGGTAGGGGGGATGCCCTTTTTTTTCTTCTTGTTGACTTTCCTGCTGCTGCTACACGGCCTGTGTGCACCGTTCCCCCTGGCACAGCCCCTCGCCAGCCAAGCAAAGGGCACCTCTTTGGGGGGCATCCCATGCCTTTGATCCCCCTGGAGCTGCGGGCACCGGCCCCTGACCCAGCAAAGCCAAGCTGCTCCTTTGGGTCCATCCTCTGCATTAAAGGTGATCTCTCTGAATAAGCCAACACTGTTTGTCTCTGCCTGGGCTGTGGCTGGTGGTGGCAGAGCTCGGCAGGAAGGAGAGGGCTCCGTGTGAGCTGCCCACCCATCCCACAGCTACCCCAGGAGGAGGATCCTGCCCCAAAGCTTCCCAGCATGACAGCAGCCACCAAGAGGTATCTCGTGTTTGATTTGATGGGTGGGGGTTGTTTCAGTTTAATTCTTTGCATGCAAGAGCCTTCCGCGTTGAGTTTGAGGTGGGTGGGTTGTGCTGAGAGGAAGGAAAAGCCCCCTGAGTGTCTGGGCAGAGCCAAGCACTGGGCTGGGAGATCCCACTTGAACTTGAGACATCTCTGTCCAGCCTCATCCCTCTCCCCTCCCCTCCCATCCCTTCCCTCAGAGGTGGAAAGGACAACACAAGGACCATGGCTGAGACCTCTCCTAACCGTGGTGGGAAGAGATCTCGCCCTTGGGTGGGCAGCTTGGCTTTCAGCTCTAGAGGTGTCCGGAGAAGTCCGAGGGGTTGGGATGAGGAAGGCGAAGGGGCAGGCGTGGTTTGCCAGGTTGCTTTGCAGGTTGTGCTTTTGACGAGGTGGTGCCTCTTTGGAAGGTTGATGGAAGTGTGAAGGGAGTGCTGGGGAGGCTGCCCTTGCCAGCCCTGGGTGGGGGCAAGGAGGAGGGAGGCGGGTTTGGAGCCAAGGGAAGCACTTGAGGTCGGATTGCCGTCAGCCAAGCTGCCAAACCCCCCCCAGGAGCATCCCAGTGGATGGTGGCCACACACAGCTGGATTGAACCCGAAATAACCCCCCCGGTCTTCCAGGAGATGCCATTCCCATCCAGAGCTTGCCTTCTGGTTGGTAACACATCCAACCCAAAGGGAAGGTCTCAGGAGCCTCTGAGTGCACCTGGAGCAGAAGCTCAGGTGGTTCTCCAGGCTGGGAATTTGGAGTGGAGCACCACTAGCTGAGACTTCAGATATTTCCTTGTCCCTGACGGAGAGAAAACTTTCCTGGGGATAAAAGGAGGTTGCTTGCAATCCAAATCCCAAAGGGCGAAGGAAAACACAACCCTAGATGCAGAGGGAAGGAGGGAGTCTCCCAGGGGCAATCCTCCAGGGAGAGGCAAGTGGCACATGGAAGTGTCCATGGTCTCTGTGCATGATGAACCCTTGGGGACAGGGGAAGGAGGTGGATGGTCTGTAGGGTGGAAACCCCTCACCAGGTGCTCTCCAGGATCCCCCATTCCCATGCGAGACCCGTGCTTGGGAAAGGGGAAAGCTGGAGAGGGGAACGGGCAACAAGAGTAGAAGGTCTGGTTGAAGCTCCAGCGAGCAAAGGCTTTGGGTGGACTTTTCCAGAAGGGCTCAGCGCCGCTTGTTGTGGTGGGGAACCAGCAGAGGGTTTGGCTGGAACGTCCCTTTTACCTTCCAAGGTCATTACAAAGTGAAAACCAAACATGCTGTTGAGTGAGTGGTTGATTGGAGAGCGGTAATGCACGATGCAGACATCCATTATATATATATTTACATCATGTGTATATATAATGTTTGTGTGGGTGAGTATTTAATCCAGGCAGAAGTAAGTCAGGCTTTGTTTTTTTTCCATTCCTAACTAATATAACTTGACTAAAAAATAAAAAAAAGTTGCTGCAGTGGGTTTGCAGAATAAAGCACTTTGAATCTCAGAATTGTTTGTTTTTTTGGTTTATTGTTTGTTGTTTTGTATTTTTTTTTCCTTAGCACAGTCCAATTTGCTATAATATTATTTTATACACTTTTTTTTTTGGTCTGTCTTTATAAACTATTATAAGTACTATTTTTGTTATAATTCAAAATAGATATTTAGTATAAAGTTTTGCTGTTAAATATTTGTTATTTAGTAAAATATGATTTTTTTTTTCTCTTTATTGTAAACTTTGTCCGGGAAAAAAATATTAATATGTTTTATCACATTTGTTTTTAATATTAAAAAAAAAAAGAAAAAAGCACTTGTGGGGTTTTTCGTTATGAAATTGGTGCCGTGTGAACATGTGTTTCAGTCATGTGGTTTTTAATATGTATATAATATTATGTGTTGCATATTAAAATGAATGTTGTGTATTTTGTGATCTTAAAATAAATAATAAAAAAAAAGAATAAATAATCCATGTGGCTGTTTTATACACTTCCATAATAAAAAGAGTTGCATCTCCAAAGGTTTTGCTTCACATCCATCTGCTCTTGAAGGGCTTTTGGGGCCTCCTGGTTTGGGGTCTCAGGGGAACAGCCCCATCCTGGCAGGTGGGAGAGTGGGATTTTGGCATCCACCCATTGGTCTCCACGAGCAAAGTGGGTCCTCAAGTGTTGATATGGACCCAAATACAGGAAATTTCACTTAAAAACAAGCAAAACCCTTGTTTTTCTGGTCAATTGTTGAAGCAGAGATGTGGAGCCTCCAGCCCTGGGGATGCTCAGAGCCCTCATGGACATGGTCCAAGGTGCCACCACTCCAAGCTCCATCCCCAGGCTTTGGGGAGCTCCAGGATGACCCAGTTTCTTCCCAGAGCTTTTCCCTCTTCCCAGCGAGAGGCAGAGGAGGGGAGGGCAAGGGAAACAATCGAGGTGTGACGTCCCCATCCCTGCTGCTGGTTCTGGCACGGGACACCAGCACGGGCTGGAGGACACACACCCAACCACTGGTTGCGTGGGATGGTGGCCAGGAGGGGTGGGGTGGGCCAGACGAGGCAGGACACACTTCCCAAGGGTGGGAAGGACCCTGGAATGGGCTCAGGTGTGGTGGGAGCAGACAGGTTGTCCCCAACCCTCCCACCTGGGCTCCTCCAGCACCCAGCTCCTCAGCAAACCCATGTTCTGGAGCTTTCCATGGGCAGGGATTGCTTGGGGTGTTTTAAACCAACATTTTAGGATCTTTTGGCCCTGGGTGGTGGGACAAAGAGCTTTGTCTGAGAGGCGACACGACAAGCTACTGGTGGGAGGTTCAGCTGCAGCTGCTCCAGAGTGGAGAAGGGTGGGCTGGGAGTAATTAGGTAATCCTTGGAGTAATTAGGTAATCCTTGGAGTAATTAGGTAATCCTTGGAGTGATTGGCTTCTGTCCCCCTGCCCTTTTCCCTATAAATAAAGCTGTGCTGGTGCCGTGGCTGTGCTGGGAGTGTTGGAGGATGGGATGGGGCTGCTCTGCAAACCCTTCCTGTGATGACATTCAAAGGCAAGTGAGGGTTGGAGGAATTAATAGAACTTTGCTCTTGGCTGGAAAATATGACCGTGCAGCCCAAGGCTGTGTCCCCGTGGAGCAGCCAGAGGATCTGAGGCTCCTTTCCCTCCCTTTGGGGCTTTGTGGCCGTGCTCTGGTCCTGGGCCTGCCAACAACGATTTTGCCACGTCTGTCACCAAAATGCCACCGCGTGGTTGTGCCCATCCGTGGTCCTGTCACCCCCTGAGCCTCTCCTGGTGCTGAAGGGGCTGATGTGTCCCCTCCTCACCCTCCCTTTCCCCTTCCATCCCCCCTCGCCTTTCTAAGTCCCCATTTCATAGCAGGGAAGGTCATTTCCTTTTGGGATTTCTTTTCTTTCCCCTCGCTCCCCTCCCTTTGCCTCGACTTATTTATGATTTCTGTGTAATTTATGGCTTTCAGCGAGGAGCTGCACCACCCCTGGAGGGAGGGAGATGATGTGGCTCTCCAGGCTCCAACAGGAGCAGGGAGCTCTTTTTTTGGGTGGCCTCGCGGGAGGTCACTCGGACTCCGTGTTCTTTCCACTCGGCTCGGGTCTCACGTTACTCACTTTGTTTTAACTGTTTTAGCTGAACTCTTGGAAAGTCTCTTTCTAAAGGTTGTGTGTGAGGGCATAGAAAAGGTGTGTGAGGGTGGGTTTTTTTTCATAAATTTCATTTTTTATTATTATTCCCTCTTTTTCTCCCCCTTTCCCTCTCCCCCCACTCCCGAATGCTGGATGGAATTTTATTGCTTGAAAAAGGGAATGGCCTCGTGTCCCTTTGGTTTGCCTGGAATTTTTAATCTCCAAAGCTCAAAGCCCGGGCCTTTCCAAGGGGATGTTGAAGGAACATTCAGCTAAAAGGAACTGTGTGAGATGTTGGGGTGTCACTAAATAACATTTGCAGGAGTTGTTTAAAATGAGAGAGATGGGAGAAAACTGCATTTCCAGGCGGTGCTTTGGCATCATTTTTCTCCAGATAATTTTAGGGGCTCTGGAATTTAAACACCTTGGGTTCCTGCTCCACCCATAGAATAGAATAAAATGGAATGAAATAGAATATTCTAGAAGAAAAGGCTCTGAGGAGCATCAAAACACCTTCCAGTGCCTAAAGGGACTCCAGGAGAGCTGGAGAGGGACTGGGGACAAGGCGTGGAGGGACAGGACACAGGGAATGGCTTCCCAGTGCCAGAGGGCAGGGCTGGCTGGGAGATTGGGAAGGAATTGGTGGCTGGGAGGGTGGGCAGGCCCTGGCCCAGGTTGGGCAGAGAAGCTGTGGCTGCCCCTGGATCCCTGGGAGTGTCCAAGGGCAGGTTGGAGCCCCCTGGGCTGGTGGGAGGTGTCCCTGCCCATGGCAGGGGGTGGAACTGGGTGATCTTTGAGGTCCCTTCCAACCCAAACTAACCCAAGGAGGGTTCACACCCCAATTTTAGCCCTCTGTGGTGAAACACCGAGGTTGGAATTCTCTGTGCATCCAACTCCCTGATGAAATTCTTGATAGAAACTGGCTGAAACCCTAAAAGAAGTCCTAATATATCTTCCCAAATGTTGTGATAATAACTTACAGTACCTTGATGTTTTATCTGTCCATTTAAAAATGATTGACTGTGGCAGCAAAGAGGACATAAAGCGGGGGAATGACAAGAGGTTTTCTGGCAAATATTTCTTTTTGAAGGTCTCCCTCTGCACTTGCACATGACAGATTTTCAATTTATCCCAGCCAGAAATGCACATTTTCCTTTACAACAGGTGATCACACCCACATCCTCACTTACAGCATCTCCCTGACTGTTGATTTAACTGCTTGGTGTGTGATTTGGAGATGATAAAACACAAGTGATAAAGGGTGGCCTGAAAAAATGTGGTCCAGGGAGGGTCAGGGAAGCTTTGAGGCTCGAGCCTCCATGGAGCTGTGTGTGTTCTCTTGTAAATCTGCAGTGGAGAGACACAAAACTGGGTTCTCAAGGGTGGGTTTGGCTCCCACAGCCCTGTGAGGCTTCAACCTTGTCCCCTCTGGGTGGTTTCCTGAGAGGGTTGTTGAGTTTGTCAGAGAATCATCATCATGGAATCACAGACTGGTTTGGGTTGGGAGGGACCTTAAAGAGCATCCAGTTCCACCCCCTGCCATGGGCAAGGATGTCACTGATTGTCCTTCAGCAGCACCAAGAGCTGGCCCTTCCAGAGTGGGACAGGGAAGGTCAGGAGGGTCAGGCTGCAAGGTGAGGATCCACAATGGAGAACCTGGGAAAGGTCTGGGTCAGAGGAGACTCCTCTCAAACAGCTTCCCCAAGTCACCATAAGGTCACATGAAATTAAATTAAGGTTAGGTTGAATCCCAGAACATCCTGAGCTGGGAGGACCCCCAAGGACCATCCAACCCAACCCTCAGCCCTGCACAGACACCCCACCAACCCCACCCTGTGCCCCAGAGCATCATCCCAACCCTCCTGCAGCTCTGGCAGCCTTGGGGCCGTGCCCACGGCCCGGGGGAGCCTGGGCAGTGCCCACCACCCTCTGGGGGAAGAGCCTTTGGCTGAGATCCCCCCTGCCCCTGCCCTGGCCCAGCTCCAGCCCTTCCCTGGGGGCTGTCCCTGTCCCCCCAGAGCAGAGATGGAGCTGCAGACCCTGATGAGCCTCCTCTGCTCCAGCTGAACAAGCCAAGTGCCCTCAGCTGCTCCTCACACACTTCTCAGGCCCCTTCCCCACCCTCATGTCCTTCCTTTGGACACTCCTGAACTGCTTTAGATCCTTCTTATCCTGTGGTGCCCCAAACTGCCCCCAGGCTCGAGGTGAGGCCACCCCAGGGCTGATTAGAGAGGAAAAATCCCCTTCCTGAACCACATCCTTGAATCCCAAACTAATGTTAAGGAGTGAGGGCTCCAATGCCAAACATTTCCTCAGTTTCTGAGGCAGCAGCTCGAACAATCAATTCCCTCACACTGAGAAAATTTCCTTTTAATGGTCTAAGACCAGCATCCAAATGACCTTACCTGTGTCCTCCAGTTCCTGTTGCTGTTCCATGTTCTCCTCCAGCACTCAGCAAAGTCAATGCTTGTCTTTCTTTGGCCTCTTGGAAGCTGGACCAGGTTTTTATGCGCTTTTTTCCCCATTATAAATAGAGATGGAGTATATATATATGTATATTTGTTCTGAAGTATCGTGTTTGACCATTTGTTATGGCATGAACAGTTCCTCTTTCAGCGTAAGGAGCACAGTTTTATCTGGCATAAGAGCTGTGTTTAGTCTACATTCCCATATACCTTTTCCTTGAACAATATTTGTCTAATTACGGCTCCACGGGCTCGTTTGGCTCCCGAGGGGAAGGTTGTGATTTGGGCGTGCTTTGGATGGTGGGGAACGCTTTGAGCAACCCCAACCAGCCCAGATGTGCTCCTTGGGTGCTCAGGAAATGCAGCTGGTGGATCCCACTGTACCATATTCCTGTCCCTGCCCGTGGCCAGTAACATACTGAGGGGAAGGGGTTGTGTTGGGGTAGGAGAACATTATCCAACTGTGCCCAGGTGGGCAAGAAGGTCAGTGATACCTGGATTGTGTCACATTGTGGCCACAGGACCAGGGAAGTGATTGTCCCTCTGTGCTGGCACTGCTGAGGTCACGCCTTGTGTCCCATGTCCAGTTCTGGGACTCTGTGACAGGAGAGACCCTGAGGGTTGGGAAGGGGCTGGAGCAGCAGGAGGGGCTGAGGGAGCTGGGGGGGCTCAGCCTGGAGAAAAGGAGGCTCAGGGNTGGGAGGGCTCTGCCAACCTCAGTGATCCTGGCACTCTGTATTTCGGAGTTGAACCAGATGACCTTTAATGATCCCTTCCAAGCCAAACTGTTCTATGAAAGGTTGATAGAAATGGGGTTGGTGTAGTTGGAAACTTTCTGGCTAAACCTCAGGTCAGGTCCATGAGCTCATTACGAAGGTCCTGGCCAGGATTATTCTGTAGCCACTGATGGACATGCTCTCCACCAGATTTTCTTGTCCTCCTCTGAAGTGGGCCTTGCTCTCCTGGTGTGGCTTGTAAAGCACTTCAGGAGTGAGGGCTCAGCGTGGGGAAGGTGAGGGAGTGAGGAAGCACAACCAGCAGAGCTGCTGGTTAAGCCTGGCTGACTCCAAAGGCTGGGCTGCCGACCACAAAACCACAGAGCCTCATCCCAAACCCCGTGGAGGATGTCGTGGGTGTCCTGGGCTCCCATCACGTCATGGGGCAGGACACTATGGAAGCAATTCCCAGCCCAAAGCTCAGTCTCTGGCTGGTCTGAGCCATCAGCTCCTCCTGCAGAAGTTTATTTAAACCCAGAGAGCCACGAGCAACAGAATTGCTTTTGCAGGAGTCTCATTAAGACGTTATTGCGTCTATTAATAAAGCAGAACATTTCCTCTGCTGGATGTTAATCACTGGGTGGATGCACTCCATGGGGCAGGGAAGGGGCCTCGTGGACAAATCCAGAGCCACTCAATTAATGGATCAGGTTACTCTTATAAAATTAACCAGTGTTTGGCCACGGAAAGGCAGGAAAAGGGACCTGGAGAGCGCCCAGAGCCATCCTGCTGGCAGAGTTACCTGCTGGGAAGGGTTAATTTATAGGCAAGGCCCTCAGGATCAATTCATTAAGCTTTACAGGACTTGGAATGTTGGGGTTGTCTGGGGCACCCTTCTATGAAAGGTTGATAGAAATGGGTTGAAACAAGTAGTGTCAACACCACTACTGCTACTGCTGACAAAACACTTGAGAAATTAATCAGGAGTAATTAATCAGGGAGTCCTTTCTCCCAAACTGACCATTTCTGTGACAGGTTGCTGGTCCACAGTCCCTTCTTTCTTTGTGGGGATCTGGTGGAATGAGGTGGCCACTGCAGGTCCCTTCCACTCCAATTTATTCAATGATTCCTTCAGAATGGAGTTTAATTGTGAACTGCTCCACTTTCCTCTCTCTCCTGGTGGGTTCTAAACCAGCCCTAAGTTTGTGTGGATGAGCTCCACAGGTTCTTGGTCCACGACCATGGTGGATCTGGTTTAACCCACCCCAAGGCAGGGCACAGACGTGAATTTATGTGCAAAGAAGCATCTCCCTGCACACAGGACACGGGTGGGACACACATCCTACTGTCAGGATGTACCTGGGCCCTGCTGAGCTGCCTCCGGTTCCCTCTTTGCCCTGTGGGAGAGCCCAGCAGCTCCTGAAGGTCTGAGAGGTGGAGGAGGTCTTGGAGAGGCATCAGTAGTTTGGTGTCCAGCCCTTCCTCTCATCCCTCGTGTTAAGTGGGGTAACATCCCCCTCTGGCAACATTTAACTCTCCAAGTCAAGAGAGTGAAATTGAGATGTTCTGACCCCAAACTCACAAGTGAAATCTGTAAATCTGGGGTCTGTTTCTACTTTTAAACCAAAATTGGGAAGGGACTGAGGAACTGGGTTTGAAGCCCTTCCAGACCTCCTCTATGAGTCTGGATAAACAGTGTTTTATTTATATTGACCTGCTGTCAATTTTAATTTTAGAGTTTTCCGTTAAAAAATATAAACCCCAATGAGGCCAATCTATTTAAAGTGGATGCAGAAGAACCCACAGTTGGCTTCTGGACCATCCCTTGATCCTTTGGAAGATGGGAAGCACAGGAGAAAGCAAAGCATCCTGTTCTCCAGGTGTAATTCCAGGATTACTGGGAGGTAATATGGATTTCATTTTTATTTTAATCAAGTCACCTGAGACATTCTCACCTGGTCTCACTTCTTAATGGGAATCATGGAATCATTTAGGTGGGAAAAGACCCTTAAGGCTGAGTCCAGCCATTCTCCAGCACTAAGGACACCACTAATCCACGTCCCCAAGTGCCACATCCACAGGGCTTTAAATCCTTCCAGGAATGGGGACTCCACCCCTGCCCTGGGCAGCTGTTCCAATGCCTGACCACCCTTTGGATGGAGAAAGTTTTCCTGATATCAAACCTAAACCTCATCACCCCTGTGCTACAGACAAGGCCAAGCCTTGCTGATACCAAACATAAGTATTTTTCAGAGGATTTTTTTAGAAAACACAAGTTATGGTTGATTAAAAGCCCCCAAAATTCTTTTTACTGAGTGACATGATGGTAAAAGAAAATAATCTGGGGGGTGGTGGGATGGAAAGCTTTGTCCAAACGGGTTCCTGTGATGGGCAGAGGTGATTTGGTGCCTTTGGTTTATGGGTGACCCCATGGTGTTGTGCTCACCTAAATCTCAGCCACCCTCAGGAAATCTGACCTGTTCTTGCCCAGTTTTGGGCTGCAAGGACCTGCCACCTTTGGCTTTGTGTCCTCACTCCTGGGAACCCCTTTGTCCTAAAACTGTCCCCATAACAATGCAAGAGGGATAAGGAAGTTTGAGTCTCATCTGAGACATCACCCCGGATTTTGGGGGTGATCTGATTATGGAGGAGGGCTTTGCCCTGTTTGAGCAATATCTGCTCTTGAAAGAGCTGCTGCCACAGACAATTAGGGAGATGTTTTTAGTTGGAGGCTTTATTAAATTGAGCCAGCTCTCCATGTGCAGGGGCAGGCTGGGCAAATGCATCTCTGCCAACTCCCACAGCCTCCCAGATCCATCACGCTCGTGGCCAAGAAGGGATATTAAATCATCCTGTCCCACCTTTTGAACACAGGGCTTAAATTTCCTCCTCTTACCTGTGTGTCAGGCCCTGCCAGATGAAGCCAACACTTCTTCCAGGGGAACTTCTCATCCAGGGGAACTTCTCATCCAGGGAAACTTCTCATCCAGGGAAACTTCCCATCTTGAAGAAATCAGGCGGGGGAGAATCCAGCTGCTCGATCGCCCTCCCTGTGCATTGCATGGGTGATTTGTCTGGCTCAGAGCTATTAATTCTTGTCCTGCCTTTCACCACCGGGCTCAGGAGTCCTGCAGGACCCCCAGTTCCCTCCTTAGGAAGAGGCTTGTGGGATGTCATCAAACCAGCTCTGGGTTTCACTTGTTGATAAGCTGAGTGAAGATTATTGAGCCTCTTGGTGCTTCAGGGTAATTTCTCTCGGTGTTTTCCTCACAGTCACTCGCTGACACACCTTTTTTAAAGATATGAGGCAAAAAGTCTGCCCAGATTTCCCTTGCCCATCTTGGTGGTGGAGAAATTATAGAGGAAAACTCGTGACCCCCAAATATCTGCATTTGTAGATGACATTTGGTTTTTCCCTCTCAAAGTTTTGTGGTGGGATCTGTCATCAGGTTGTTTGGTTCCTTTGGACCTTAAATCTGTGGTGGAGTGATTGTTTTAGGGAGATATTGTGGCTGTCCCATCCCTGGAAGGGTCCAAGGCCAGGTTGGATGGGGCTTGGAGCACCCTGGGCTGGTGGGAGGTGTCCCTGCCCATGGCAGGGGGGGAATTGGATGGTATTTCAGACCCTTCCAACCCAAATTCTGTGTCTCCAACACCTCTGCTTTGTAGGGAGTGGGGTGGGATCTCACATTACCAAGACTTCCAGCTTGTTCCTTGTGCTGCCTTGGTCTTGTCGCAATCCCTACTCCTCCCAGGCTTTTAAATGTTATGGGAAAAGGTGGATTTGCCAGGCTGGTTTATTTATCTGGGAGTTATCACAAGAATGGAAAGGTGGGGACAGACTGGGATTGATGGATGTGTGAGAAGATGGTGCCACTGAGACAGAAAATTGTGCTTGATGGCGTGGGAGGTGTCCCTTGAGGCACCTGGATCCAGGAGGTTCTCCAGAAGTTCTCCACTGGCAGAGGCAAACCAGCTGTGCTGCTGGATGCTCCCAGCAGGAAGGTGTGTGATGTCCCAAATGATGTTCCTTGGCTTTATTGCCAATTTGTCTCCCCAACATCGCAGTTTAGTCACCACAGCTTGCACCAAGCCAGGAGAAATATCTTTCCAGCAGGCTGTGGATTCCTATTTTTCCCTCAGGGAAGCTCTGCAGGTTCATCCAGGCTGAAGATCTCCTCCTCTGCTGGGAAGGATTACAACAGGATGGATAAAATTCATTTATCTGTTTGGGAAAACAAAAAAAAAGGTGGTTTAATGGATAAATCTTTGTTGTGCTTGTGCCTCAGGGTGAACAAAACATGAATCATGGTCTGGATTTCATGGTGTGGCCAGGGAAGGTCCCAGTCCTTGGGAATATTTCCCAAGAGGGGAAAGGAGCAGGCAGCAGGACACAGAGAACCCCAGGCAGGTCCACACAGCGAGGTGCTTTCTCTGTCCATTAAAAGAGAGGGAAACCCAGGAATTAGACATGGTCAACCCCATGGGGTGGACACCCAAACCCAGGGGATGTGCAGAGCTCTTTCCACGAGCCCAGCATTCCAGCTGAGTTCAGAAATGCCACTTGTCCCTCCACAATGACCTCAAGGAACGCCCTCCCTTTGCCTTTGTGGTTTATTTGCTGTCTGGGTGCTACAGCTGAGCTGGGAAAATATCCCAGGGTTGGTTGTGCTCGGAAAAAGAGGGTCACACCAGCTCTGGCTGCATTTTTATGGATCTCCAGCTATGGGAGAGGAGGGATAAATATCTGCATTGGTGAAGGGAAATGATACAGCAGTTCCATCACCTGGAAGTGTTCATAAAACACGTGGATGTGGCACTTGGGGACATGGGGTAGTGGTGGCCTTGGCTGTGCTGGGGAA
Organism: Campylorhamphus procurvoides; assembly: GCA_013396655.1. Classification (NCBI taxonomy): domain Eukaryota; kingdom Metazoa; phylum Chordata; class Aves; order Passeriformes; family Dendrocolaptidae; genus Campylorhamphus; species Campylorhamphus procurvoides. The sequence goes on along the minus strand of WBMV01008409.1, from coordinate 28,921 downwards.
GGTTGGACTTGATGATCTATCCTAAAGGGCTTGGTTGAAATATCAAAGGCTAATTTTGAGCGTAAAGACACAAAGATGGCATGACCAAGCACGACTTCAGGGACAAAAGGGCACGAAAATCTCATTTCCCTGGTTATGTCCTTTCCAGCAGAGGTTTCCCTGCTGTTATTACTTTTTCCCAGATATCTTTGGCCCCTCTCAGCGGTGCCCCAGGAGATTTCAGACCTCCAAAACCCCTCTGCTCTGCCATCCCTTGCAGCTGGTAGAGCATCCCATGGTCACGAACCCACCTGGCACCCTTAGGGGGGTGTCCTCATTGTCCCCTTCCTACCACAGCTCAGCCCAGTCCCTGAGCCAGCCCGCAGACCTGGAGAATGTTACGGTGCCCCAACATCCCCCGAGGGGTTTGGTTTACTTTTAAGCCAAACAAACCTCTCCAAGGCACGTTAAAATAAGGTCTGTGCGTGGCCACAAAGGCTGGGAAAGCCCAAGCTCAGCTGTGGTTGGGTGGCTTCCATGGGACTCCTTTTGGTGTGGAAATGGTGTTCCTGTTTGGAATGACACGGTCACAGGCGAGGCAGGAGAGCATCAAAGGGCCGGTGTTCCCTCCCTGAGCAGCTCTTTAGTAACCCATTTTCTGCTCATTGACCAAGAGCAGCTGCAGGTCACAGGTTTCAGGTCACTGGTTGGTCCCAGCTTTGTCCAGCTGAGGTGACAAGTGATTCTGACCGTGAAAACTGTGCAAATATGGGCAAAATTCCCGGCACAAGGAGCCAGCAGCGTTCTGCAGAGGGGAAATGCAGGTAGTTGGAAATGTTCAGAGGGCTGGGACATTCCTCCTGTGGGGAAAGGATGGGAGAGTTGGACATGTTCAGCCTGGAGAAGAGAAGGCTCTGGAAAGAACTTGTTGCAGCCTTTCAGTACTTGAAGGGGTTCCAAGAGAGGTGGGGAGGGATTTTGGACAAGGGATGGAGGGACAGGACAAAGGAGGGTGGCTTTAAACAGAATGGCGGTAGGTTCAGATGGGATATTGGGAAGGGATTGGTGGTTGGGAGGGTGGGCAGGCCCTGGCACAGGTTGGGCAGAGAAGCTGTGGCTGCCCCTGGATCCCTGGGAGTGTCCAAGGCCAGGTTTGGAGCAACCTGGGATGTGGAAGGTCACTCTGGGACAGTGATTAAAAGGGCATTTTCTTCTCTCCAGTGCCTGCTTTGGGAGTGTTTGTGCCAGCTGAGTGTCCTGTGTTGGGGGACAGGGCAGGTGGGCTTTGCAGGGAGAGGAGCCTGACCCTGGACCCCCATCCCAACCCTGGTGTTTTGGGGACAGCCCCTCCCAAGGCACTGATCTCAGTGTGGGGGGGGTGTTTGTGTTTTTATGGTGCTTCTCTGTGTGCCACTTGTGCCATCCCAGCTTCAGGGGACCAGGGGGTGCCCAGCACTGTCTCACCTGTGGCTGAGGGCATTGGATGCAGCTGAAGGTGCTGGTGGGAACACACGTGTGCCTGCAGGGCACCTGGGTGGGTCTGCTGGGCATCCGTGGCTCTTTTGGGGGGTGGCTGAAGGGGGTTGGTGCCTCCTAATCCTGGTTGCACCCACCCAAGAGCTGCTGGAGCTGGGCTTTCCCACTGGGCACTGGACTCTGGTACCCTCAGCTGTCACCAGGGGGGTTCCACAGGGCTCCATCACCAATATCTTCATAAATGACCTGGATGCAGGACTGGAGTGGGATGCTGAGCAGCCCTTCGGCCAAATCCCAGTTTGGGGAGTGTTTGGGGATGGGGTGAGTGGGGTTTGGTGTGGTTTTTGAGCTGATATTGAGCAAATTTACAATGACACAAACCTCGGAGGAGCTGTTGGCTGGGGCAGCCTCACCTGCCATATTGGGGCAGTTTTGGGCATCACAATATTCAAAAGAGACTGAGCCCTTTGAGAGTGTCCAAGGGAGGGACACGGGGATGGGCAAGGCCCTGGAGGGGCAGTGTGTGAGGACTCTGAGGGTGCTTGGGGTGTCCAGCTGGAGAAGAGGAGACTGAGGGGACACCTCATTGCAGGGACAACTCCCTGGGGAGGGGCAGAGGAGGGGCAGGCCCTGATCTCTGCTCTGTGGGGACAGGGACAGCCCCCAGGGCAGGGCTGGAGCTGGGCCAGGGCAGGGGCAGGGGGGATCTCAGCCAAAGGCTCTTCCCCCAGAGGGTGGTGGGCACTGCCCAGGCTCCCCAGGGCAGTGGGCACGGCCCCAAGGCTGCCAGAGCTGCAGGAGGGGTTGGATGATGCTCTGGGGCACAGGGTGGGGTTGGTGGGGTGTCTGTGCAGGGCTGAGGGTTGGGCTGGATGGTCCTTGGGGGTCCCTCCCAGCTCAGGATATTCCATGACTCTGTGGGCTGCTGGATCCGGGCCATGCCCTGTCCATCGGGCTCTGTCCCTGGGCACGGGGCTCTGTCCCTGGCATCGTGTCCCTGGGCACGGGGCTCCAGCGCAGCCCTTGGCTGTGCTCCCTTGCTGCCCTCTGCAGGCAGCCACCCCATTCCCGGCTCAGCCCACCCCGCATCCCCCGGGGAACACCCCTGGTTTTGCTCATCACTCTTCCCCCTTCCCGGCACCCCAAAATCTCCCCTCTCCGTTCAGCCGGAGCCCGAGGGCAGCTGTGCCAGCTGTGCCAGGGGGCACCCGGAGCGCTCCCGGGCGGGGTCCGATGGCTTTGGCTGTCGGGGCACTGCGTGGGATGCAGGGATGTGACTCAGCCCTGGAGCTCGGAGAGGCTTCCCCACGGGAATTCGTGCGGGCTGGGGGAGGGTGGAGGGATGCAGGCGCTGCCCCGGCTCCAAAGGTGCCTTCCAAGGGGCAGAGCTCCTGGTTGTCTCTGCAGGAAATTCCAAGTGTTGTTTTGGGAAGGTTTTCCACGCACAGGCTGGACCTGGAGCTTTCCTTTTCCTCCCCTCTTGCCTCTCTCGACTGGGAAGATCAAGGTCGCAGCCTGGTCGCAACCCTGGCTCTTCCCTCAGGAGCCAGACCTGGAAAATGGGCTGATCCAGAATATCTGCCCTTCGATCCAACCCCAAGCCAGGCCGGGATGAGGATGTGGGAAGCCTGGCTCTGCCCTGGAGCAGCAGGATCTCAGGAACCTGGACCTGCAGCACCGGGGTATTTATTAGCACAAGTTCCAGAAGCTGCGACCTGATGGGATCCAGAGGAGCCCAAACAAAATTCCATGGCCAGTTGGGGTTCTGTGTGTGCTGAGGAAACCAGAACATAAAAAGGGAGGAAGAACTTGAAACCACCCCCGGTCCTACAACACTTCATTTTTCAGTTTCTGGGCAGGGTTTATATTTGGCATCTAATTAATCTCCAAACACACCAAAATCATGCCGTTTTGCAATTCCACAGTGCCTTTTATCTGGGAATTTGGAAACACCTTGTTAGGGAAAGGGGCTTTGCAATTATCCCGAGTGTCCAGATGGAAAAACTGAGCGAGGCTCTGTGTCTTTGCCAAGGTTATCCCGCCAGTCAGTGGCAGAGGTGCGAATGAGGTGGGAAAGGCACTTCACAGAAAATCCAAGTTAAAGGCAAAGTGCGAGGCGGGATCACGGCTGAGCTTTCCAGGAGCAATCCCGGCCCCGCTTCCCAGGGCTCGGTGCTGAGCCTGACACTCCGTAAGTGCTGCAGAGCTCCCCAGCAGCTCAGTAACACCATCCTGGGGTCATTTGTGGTTGCAAGGGGAGCCCTAATGGATGGGACCTGACCGTGCCCACCAGATCCCACAGTAAGGAGAACATGATCTTCCCCTGGGTCTGGGAGCTGCAAGTTGTTTTGGGATGTTCTCATCCAGCAGGATGAGAAGATCCACCTTTTAGGGTCCTTCCAGGAGCTGAAGTTCTGCTTTGGTCGCTGGGGTTGGATGCACCAAGTTTTCATCCACGTGGTGGGTTTTTTTCCAGGCTCTGCTCAGTGGGACATGGATTTGCTCTGGAGTGATTTATACTGGGAATGTGGGAGGTGCCAGGTTGTCCCAGCTTCGTGGAGGAGCAGAGGGGTCAGCAGGAGGAGAAGGTGGGTGGTGAATGGCTTGGCTGCTCATTCACAGCCCAAGCAGCAGAGAATAGATGGATTTTTAAAAAAGGGATGGTTTTAAAAAGGAGATGGCTTAAAAAAGGGAGTTCATGGGAGGAGGGAGCAGCTGGACTCTGCTGTATATTGGGTCAAGGTGGCAAAAACCAGGAGAAAGGACATGTTTATGGAAAAGCCCTTGGGATGGGGTTTGGTTCCCTGCCTTGTGTTCCTGGGTGTGCTGCCCTTGGGTCAGGAAAGGGTCGGAATACGTGATGGGATACCTGAGGTTTACATGATCCTCGAAGCTGGTGGTGGAGCAAACCTGCACCCCCAAACTTCTCTGCTCTGCAAGGCCCTATTTCCAGCTCATGGATGTGTTTCAAGTCACCCACTCCCTAATTTTTCTTGTTTGAGGCTTGTGATGTCCAGCCTGGTGTCTCTGCACGAGGGGTGTTAGACCCTGGTCCAAATCATGGAGATCCTGTGAAGCTGAGGGACATGGGGAAGCAAACGAGCACCCAGAAATTCCTAAAACATCCCCCTCTCAGGGAGGACAGAGGCTGCAGAAAGGAGGGACAGCACAGGAAAGGGTTCCCCAGCCGCTGAAATGCCAAATCTGGGGCGGTGGATCGGGGCTGAAGGACGGGCTTGGCACGAGGGGCTGAGGAGGGAGCAGATCCCGCCCGACTCCCGTTCAAATCCTGCCTTTGCCGGTACCTTAGCCCAGGTACGAGGTCACTGGAGCTCCGGCAGCAGCTGAGGGGAGCGCCGATTGGAACCAGATGTCAGGAAGTGCGAGGCTCCAGGAACGTGTGGAAGGGCCTCCCGGCCATGGCGGCGCAGCCCCAACACTGGGGTCATTCACTGAGCAATTATCGGCGTCCCGATAATTGGATTCCGCCTCCCGGGAAGGGCTGGCACCGGGAACCGGCGGGCTCTGGGTGGGAGGTGGGATGGACGGACCTGCCGTCGATGGTGGGAGAGCTCCCGTTGAGTTCAGAGGGCTTTGCCTCAGGCTGAGAGCTGCAGAATTGGATAAAAAAGGAAAAATAATGGGAAAGACAGGCCAGGCCCCATTTCTCTCCATCAGATTTGTGCTGGAACATCCATTGGAGCTTCTGTGTGTTGTGTCTTCCACGTTTTCTCTCTCGGGGAGCGTCGTCGCCTGTGGAATCATCGAGGCAATGAGGTCGTGGTGGGTCCATGGGTGCTCCAGGCCTTAAACAGGGCTCTGTCAAGCAGATTCTGGAAATCCCCACGAAGTTATGGTTGAAGCAGGAGCACCTGGGGGAGAATTCCTTGCCTGGCTTTTGTAGGGGGTCAGGCACTTTGGGTATAAGCAGTTCTTCATGATCCCATAGTCATGGTCATCCACTCTGTCTTTGCCCTTTGTAGACACAAGCTCCTCCAGTTCACCTCAGCTTTGCATGGCCCAAAAACCCTGTGAGGACGTTTGGGGGAAAGACTCTCCTGTTTATTTTCGTGCACAAACCTTCAGGAAAGGCAGGAAAAAGCAGCTCTGAGGCTGGAAATGATGCTGTTTAATTGTCATGTTCAGTTTCCTTTTCTTCTTTCTGCTCTATAGAAAGCCCCTCAAAATCTCAGCAATCGCCTTCTTGGAAGTGTTCAAGGCCAGGCTGAACAGGGTTTGAAACAAAATGGTCTAGTGGAAAGTGTCCTTGATGACCTTCAAGGTCCCTTCCAGCCCAAAGCGGTCCGTGATTCCATGATTTGACACCAGACCAATTTTAAAAGCTCAAGAAGGTCCGATATTTGTCTTCCTTTCAAGCTGTTCAGCACTGCAACCCTCTGTNGACTTTAATGAGCAGGCCAAGTGCCAGCTTGGCTTTCCCCTCCAGGCTGGGAGGAGAAGGGAGCTGTGTCTGGGGGGCTGCTCTGCACATCGAGCCCCCTCCTTGCAGTCCCTGCCATGTCCAGGCTCCAGGGAACAGGCAAAGGGAGCGGAGCAGAGCCATGTGCTGCTCTCCAGAGCTGGCATTGCCCACCCCCTGGCACTGGGGCCATCCTGCCAGAGCCCCTGCCCGCCTGGCCCAGCAGTGGGAACCCCCAGCTCTGCCAAGGGGCTTCTGCACAGCCCCCAGGTCAGCAGGAGGGCTCTGCCAGCTGGGCTTTATTCCAGGAGGAGATTGCCATGGCCTGGGATTTGGCACCTTTAGAGCTCAGCCTAATTGTCTGAGGGGACTTTTCACAGCCCAGGCAGAACAAAAAGCCACTCCCTGCCATCTTTGCAAAGAAGAAAGTCAAAAGTGAGGATCTGTTGGGAAAGCAGAAGGGAAGACAAACTTTGGAAGGCCTTTGGAGCCATTTCTTTCGTTCAGTGGGATCTGGGATGGTTGGAGGGAGCAAAAGGATGCCCAGCCCAGGGGACATTTCACACTGTTTGCTGCCTTAGTCTCAAAAAAGGAGCAGATTCGCTCAGATTTTCCGAATCTGAGGCAGGAATGGGAGTGGTGGGAGTTGGGGGATATCTGGGCCAGGGGGACACCCTTTTAGTTCCCTCCACTTCTTCCAAATGTCCCCGAGTGAAAAAGTGCACGGGGTTATGGCTTTGTAACCGCTCACTTCACGGGATCGGAATGACTTACTAACCCTTCCTATCTGAACAAAAATAACCCCAAACATTCCCTTTCCTCCCCACCCCTCCCAGGCCTCATGACTTTAAAAGGATTTGTGACAAGCCACGAGCCTTGAGAAAATAAACCAGGATGAATTCCCATCCACAGAGACAATTCCGAAGGTATGTGTCTCCTCCTCCCCGCTCAATGGAAAACCACAGGCTTGGCCAGGACTGGAAGAGGAGCCTTTTCATTCAAGATTTCCCAAATGGCATCACGAGGAATGGCCTCAGTCCCTTCTAAATGAGGTCCGTGGGGAATCTGCTTCCCCTCGTGTGCCAGGTTGGATGTGCAGAGCGTGCAGGGCTGGGTGATGTTCTCAGCACAGGGGACTGGGACAAGGCATGGATGGGATGAGGCCTCATCAGTGGGATAATCACCCTCTGGAAATGCCCAGCTCTTCCCAAGTGTCCCACTTAGTGCCTGGGAGAGGGATTTTGAAGCAGGAGATGCTGCCTCACCTTTTGCTCTAAATACCCAGTGGGGTTTGAAAGGGTGTTTTTAGGAGGGGCTGGCATGGCTTTTGGAGTTCCTGGAGGTTTGAAATGATGGCTTTTGGAATTCCTGAAGGTTTGAAGGAATGGGTTTTGGAATTCATGTTGGTTTGGGAGGATGGCTTTTGGAGTTCCTGGAGGTTTGAAATGATGGCTTTTGGAATTCCTGAAGGTTTGAAAGAACGGGTTTTGGAATTTCTGAAGGTTTGAAGGAACAGGTTTTGGAATTCATGTTGGTTTGAAAGGCTGGCTTTTGGAATTTTTGGAGGTTTGGGTGGCTGGCTTTTGGAATTTCTGGAGGTTTGAAATAATGATTTTTTGGAGTTCCTGGAGGTTTAAAAGGTAGGTTTTTGGAATTTCGTGGTTTGGGAGGATGAGTTTTGAAATTCCTGGAGGACATGTACGGTGCACAGCTTACCCTGTTTGGAGATGATCTGGACAAGTCTCACAGTGGTCACAAGTGTGAAATCCAGCGTGGGTGAGAAGGCTTTCAGTGCCAAGCAGCTTGGAGATATCAGGGAGCAAAGCAAACATCTGCCCATGGCCTTAAATCTGGGCTTGACCTTGGTCTAGGTCTATTTGAGGTCAGTTCTAGGTCAGATCCTTGGTGTAGGTGACTTTCTTGCCTGTGCTGGTTCAGCCAGTGCTCTGTTGCCCACCAGAGAGGGAGAAGCAGCACTGGGCTCTTGGAATGGACTGGTTTCCCTCACCCCGGTCCCCACAAGACATGACATTCCAGGAGTGCCACTGGGATGTGCCATGGGATGGGTGGGGTCGGCAGAGGACAGTCGTTGTGCCCTGTGAGGCTCTGTGGGATGATGTCAAACACTGTGGTTTGTGCTGGTCGGAAGGACAAGGGTGTGCAGGGGTTGGAAAGGGCATTTTCCTTCTGTGCTCCAGAAATCCTCCTCTTGTTTGGTTTCGTTGAAAACATTGGCAGAGAAGCGCAAACAAACGTTCCCATCGACGGCCTGGTGGTTTTTGTTTTGTCACCATCGAATCACTGAATGGTTTGGGTTGGAAGGGACCTCAAGGATCATCCACTCCCAGCTCCCATGGGGTGTCAAATGTTACATGGCTTGTAATTGTTAAACTTGGGCTGGTTTTCTCTCATTCTCCTTTGGCACTTGGGAGATTTATTCGGACCTCGGTGATAAAATAGAAGAAGAAAGAGATTCCTTTGAGGAATATTTGGAGAAAGGCAGAATTTCCAGCTCCTTCCCCTGTTTAAAATGATCCCTAATTCCAATCACACTAAAAATTCTGATGTGACCTGGTAGTGATTCACAAAATGGTTCTTGATTCCCAACACCTCTTTGTGCAGGTGGATTTTCCTGCCTTTTCAGCTGGAGCTGCCCCACCTTCCTGTGCCTGAGCGGTCCCAAAGCCTGACACCATTCAGGAGCAGGACCTGACGGGGGTCTTTCCCTGCACTTTTGTGTGTCCACCAGCAGACCCTGCCTGAGGAAACCCTGTGCTCCTCCAGCAAGGCTCCCCAGGGCTGGCAGGGAAGGGGGAAGTGCCGTGTGGGCACGAAATTCAGTGGGGAATTCTCTTGGGATGGGTGGGGAGTGATGACACATCAAAAGAAAAGCAAACCCCATGATATCAACCACATGGCCAGGGCAACCACCTCCTGTTTGAGAGAGAATTGGGAGCCACGAGTGTTCTCTCTCAGGCTCCCTTCATGTGTTTCCAATCGTGGCCCAGGGGGGAATGGATGAGGAGCAGGAGGCCCATACATACATCTCCATCTCTCCATTAATGCTTCTCCTCTTTCCTGAGGGGGCATTTATATTTACCGTAATTGCTCGCAAAGACACGTTTGACACTCTTGTTTCTGATGTTCCTTGGCAGCGAGAGGCTTTTCACCACCAACCTATTGATACCACATGGTGGGTGGAAGCGTTTCCTCCTCTCCCTCCCCTCCCTGCTCCACGCTGGGAAGCGCTGGCAGAAAAAAGGAGGGGAGCCAAGTTATCCTTCCAGCTCCAGAGCCCTCCCTGTTCCTCCTGAAACGTGGATCCCTCCTCCCAGCGAGGCTACGTGCTCCGAAGCATTCCCAGGGCAGAGCATTCCCAACACTGTTTGTTTTGCTGGGTTCTCCCTCAGGTCAACCACGACACTCCAAAGGCCGGTGGTTTGGACTTGGAGATGGACCATGTGGTCCCCATTACTAGAGATCACCACTTGAAAACCAGCCTTGCCAAGACAGACCAGAACCTCTCATTATCAAAGCTGGATGAACTTGGAGCCTTCTGGGAGAAGGGTCTTCCTCATCAGTGTAGATAACGCAGCAGTGCCTGGGGGACAGAGGATGGAGAAGACAACAGTTCCTTACTCCTCCAGTGGTGAAATACATTTTGCTGGGGGGTTTTGCTGACACAGGTTGTCATAGAATCATAAAATCCTGGAATGGTTTGGTGTGGAAGGGACCTTAAAGGTCATCTTGTCCACAGGTAGTGACTCTTCACCAGCCCAGGGTGCTCCAACCTGGCCTTGGACACTCCCAGGGATCCAGGGGCAGCCACAGCTTCTCTGCCCAACCTGGGCCAGGGCCTGCCCACCCTCCCAGCCACCAATTCCTTCCCAATCTCCCAGCCAGCCCTGCCCTCCTTCAGCTCCAGACCATTCCCCTTGTCCCTTGTGGAAAGTCCCTGTCCCTTCAGAGCAGATCCAGCAGCACTGGCCTGGGGACTGGGAACCAACCTGCAGAGGGACCCTGGGGCTGCTGCTGCTCATGGACCTCATGGTGAGCAATATTTGGGGGGAATGGGTGAGATGGTCCCACAACAACCCCTTGGGGTGAGGGAGGACGTTCCTCACCCACAGCTGGGAGGGCAATGGGATGGGTCAGAGCCAAAGATACCCCAAGGATGGCACAGGAAAGACTTGGACTTAATCCTTTAATTCTTATTCAGGAATATCTCCCTTTCTCCTCCCTGTCCTCCAAGCAGACATGTCCTTTTGGGAACTGTATCCCAAAGTGCTGGTGGCTGACCCTTTCAGGAGCTCTGAGGGGTGTCTGGTGCTCCTCTGGCTGGAGAAGGGAGGAGGTTGAACTGGGATAATTCTAACAAGGGACTCAGATATGCCAAGGTAGCCCTAAACCTGCTGGTTTCTGCCATAAGTTCTGTGAAGTTCAGGTCAGAAAGGCTTGGCTGATCCCCCCAAAGAACTGGCTCTTCCACAAAGTGGAGATGACCTGTGTTTTGGAAATGGAATTCATTCTCCTTTGATTCTTAAGGAAGCCAAATATCCAGTCTGGCCTTTTAAACTCCTAAATGGAGGTGGGATGAATCCCATTTTTAATATCTTTATCCTTTTTATCAGATGGAGCATTCACAGTCTTTTTCTCTTGGATTTTCCTTGGATTTATTCACTTTCAAACATCCCATTTTTAATATCTTTATCCTTTTTATCAGATGGAGCATTCACAGTCTTTTTCTCTTGGATTTTCCTTGGGTTTATTCACTTTCAAACATCTTTTCTGCAAAATGTACACAGGATTTCAGTATCTGTTGCCTGAGATTTCTGCAGACATAGAAACTCTTCTTTTTTTCCTATTCCCCATCACCTTTCCAGGAAATCAAGGTGACCTTCTTTGCTGTTCAAATATTTAAGTCCTCAGAACATCCCTGTCCTTTGGGTCACAGGTCTCTGCTCCCTGGGTATGGTGGGCATCCCTTGTCACCTGCATATTCCACTGCCTAAAATATCCCAAATTAGCCAAAATAGCCAAAGCACGTGGGCAGCTGGACAGTCCTGATGGAGCTGAGGGTTCCCCCAGTGCCCACCTTGGGGTCCCTGTGGGGTCCCTGTAGGGGCTGCTCCATCATCAGGCTGTGCAATGTGCCCCACGTGAAAGTTTGGGCTGTGCCTTTGAGAGGCCCTTTGATGATCCCAACTCCTCATTCTGCCCAAAAATGAGACCAGGCCCGTTTCCCATGGAAAGCACTGCCTGACACCCGTGGTCCATGTAATTATTTTGAGGTGGAGTGGTGTCACCTGAGCTCCTTTGAGCCCAGCAGAGTCGGTGTGTGATCCGAGGTGTGCTCTGCAGTCAGCGCAGGGAGATCAGCCCTCCAGCAGCTGAATCACCTAATCTGGGTTAGACATCTGTCTTGCACTGGGATGAGTCCTGCTTGGAAGTGCCTGCCTGTCTCCAGCCACTGGAGAAAAGGAGCAGGGATTAATTTGGAGCCTGTGTGGAGCTACCTGAGTGAAATCACCCCCCCTGGTAAAACGTTGGCACGGCCTTCCCACGTCTTTCTCCAAATGTTGGGCAACGCATTGTTCCCCTCCAGGACTCTCATGACTCACAGTCTGGAGAGTTTCAGGTAAGGCACAGGATGAATCCTCGAGACACGAGTCCAAGATCCCCTCCCTGCCCCTTCTCTTGATCCAGAAAGGTCGTTAAGTTTGGCTTAGTTAATGGGGCAGCATTTGCTAGACAGCTCCCAGTCTGCCAACCAGCCAAGGGCTTTGATCCTGGAGCTCTGTGCATCATTCCACCTGGAAAGGAGAGTCTGGTGTTTCCCCCCAGCAAATGGCCTGGGAGAGAGTGGTAATTTTGAGAGAAACTTGCACGGGGTGAGGATGGAAATACTGTGATGCCTGATTCCTGATCCTGATGCCTGACCCTGATCCTGATGCCTGATGCCTGACCCTGACCCTGACCCCTGGTCCCTGATGCCTGATCCTGATCCTGATCCCTGATCCCTGATGCCTGCTCCTGGTCCTGACCCTGATCCCTGATCCCTGATCCCTGATCCCTGATCCCTGATCCCTGATGCCTGATGCCTGATCCCTGATCCCTGATGCCTGATCCTGATCCTGAAGCCTGATCCTGATCCTGATTCTGAAGCCTGATCCTGATGC
>WBMV01008409.1:0-14279 GCA_013396655.1 Campylorhamphus procurvoides | reverse complement strand
CCTGATCCCTGATCCCTGATGCCTGATCCTGATCCTGGTGCCTGATCCTGATCCTGATTCTGAAGCCTGATCCTGATGCTTGATCCTGATCCTGATCTTGATCCTGATCCTGATCCTGATGCCTGATCCCTGATGCCTGATCCCTGATGCCTGATCCTGATCCTGATGCCTGCTCCTGGTCCTGACCCTGATCCTGATGCCTGATGCCTGATCCTGATGCCTGACCCTGATGCCTGACCCTGACGCCTGACCCTGACTCCTGACCCTGATCCTGATCCTGCTCCTGCCANCCCTGAAGGATGTGGTCTCCAGGCTCTGAGGTGGGACTTGGAGGTGGATCAGTGCTGGGGAAATGTGGTGGGGCAGGAGCAGCTCTGCCAGGCACTGTCCTGGTGCCACAGCATTGTCTGGAAGCTCCAGCTGGGACAGGAGGGGACTGATTTGTCCTGTATCCAGTGAATCCTCAAAGGTGGAAGCAGGAGACACGAGCCAAAGAGGGATGAAAGGAAGGAGGTGAAGAAGGATGTCCCCNTCAGCTCTGCCAGGCACTGTCCTGGTGCCACAGCATTGTCTGGAAGCTCCAGCTGGGACAGGAGGGGACTGATTTGTCCTGTACCCAGTGAATCCCCAAAGGTGGAACAGGAGACACGAGCCAAAGGTGGATGAAAGGAAGGAGGTGAAGAAGGATTTCCCCCCAGAAGGGAAGCAATTCCTGTCCAAGCACTGATTACTGAGATCAGTGTGAGCCTTGAAACCCCCCCAGTGAGGAGTGGGGAGGGCGAGTTAGAGCTCACCTAACACCTCTTTCCATCCCTGGTTGTCCCTGGATTCTCCTTTTCCAGCGTGGATCCCTCCAAGGAGAGCAGAGCAGCCCTGGGAGGGCAGGGATGTGCAGCTGCAGCTCCGAGGTGCTGAACCCAGCCAAGGATTTAGCAGCTATTAATTACAAATAAACCAAAGAAATGCGCTCCACGACCTGCTAATTTGTAAGTGGAGACAGACAAAAGCAACAACAAATCAAACTGGCGTTTGCAGCACATTGTTTACTTTGCTTTAATAATAGATATAACTAAAGAGAAATGCCAGCGCTCTGCCAGGGGGAAAAAAATGTGTGTGCCTGGCTGGGAGTGTAATTCTTCTCCTGTTAAACACTCGAAATGAGTGGAGCTGAAAGGATTACAGAAATCTCATGTTTCATCCTTTAAGCTCTTTGTTCCCTTTTGCATTTCATGGAGTCTGGGGAGGACAGAGGAGGTGGCTGTAATGTGGGTAATCATCAATTAGTGTCAAGCAGAGCAGCTTTGTTGCCTTTAATAGATGGGTTCTCATGTGGGAATCAGTTTCTCTTCTAAGGGGAACAAATCTTGTTATTGATTAAGGGAAGTGGAAACATCTTTTTAGTTGTATTGGTTTGATTTGGAGTTGTTTTCCCACCCAACACGTGGAGCTGCAGCTGAAGGGCTGAGCAGCAAAAAGGAGTCGAGTTGAGACCTCTGTGAACAAGAGAGGCCATGGAATGGTTTAGGTTGGAAGGGACATTAAATCCCATCCAGTGCCACCCCCTGCCATGGACAGGGACACCTTCCATGGTGCTCCAACCTGGCCTTGGACACTCCCAGGGATCCAGGGGCAGCCACAGCTTCTCTGCCCAACCTGTGCCAGGGCCTGCCCACCCTCCCAGCCACCAATTCCTTCCCAATCTCCCACCTCAATCTCTGCTCTTTTAGTTTAAAGCCGTTCCCCTTTGTCCTGTCTGTGTAAGAAGAGCTATATTTGGGTACAGCAGAAGTCCCTTCGTCCCACCCCAAGGAGCTGGGAAGTCCCCAAATGTGCTGTGCTTTGGGGACCTGCCATCAGGAAGAGCTTCTGTCCCATCTCCCCTCCAGTGTCCAGTGGCTCCCAAACACTTGAGCATTTCAGATATTTGCATTCCAGCCACGGTCCCTGGTGGGAACAGCAGAGACATCCTGAGCACGGAGCAAATGTGGATTCGGAACCACGTCCAGACTTAGTAACTCAAGTCTTCCTTCTGATGGGCTGAGCAGAGATCTCTGCTCTGAGGAGTCCCCAAAGGCTTCAGCTGGAGCCCAAGTGTCCGGCACAAGGAATTCTGAGGGAGCTGGAGGCCAACTGGAGAAGGTCCAGGCGAGAGCAGCAGGAACGATCAGAGGTCCAGAAAACATGACCTCCAAGGAGGGACCGAAGGAGTTGGGATTGTTTAGTCTGGAGGAGAGTGACAGGGATTTGCTGGGAGGCTGCAAGTGTGCAAAAGGGGACTGTGGAAAGGCAGAGGGGACCTGCTCCTCGAGGCCACCTCAGGAGGACACACAACATCTCAACCAGGAGCAAGACATCTGGGTTGGGCAGGAGGAGAAGGTTAATCACGTCAAAGGGGAGAAGAATGGACTGGACCTGACAAAATCTACTCTCCTTCTGCCCTTTTCGGGGGTGTTTGAAGATGTTTGGATTCTGACCTTGGTGTTGCTGGTCCGGTGTCCTCGTAGATGTGAAGATGGGATGTAAGTTCTGGTTTAAACCCCAAAGGAGATGGTCAGGAGAAGGAATCTTGTGCAGAGCAAGAACCACAAACATCTGTGGGTCACCTGGGAGATCCACCCACGGTTATGTCAGTGTATGTAGAGGAGAAAGAGGTATGAGATGAGAAAACAGACTCCCTGGTGAGGTCCCTCCATCAGTTTGGGGTGGAAGGATTTCATGGAGCTGGAGTTTGGAGAAGTTTCTGGATACAAGAAACTCAGCTTTTGTTAGGCCTCACCTAGAGAATGTGTCCCAATCTGGGGCTCTCCCAGTACAGGAAGGACATTCCTAAGCTGGTGTGAGGCCACCAGGGTGGCTGGGGCTGGAGAACTCATGGCGCAGGGCAAGGAGGACATGGTGGGCTCTGCTCCTCCTTGGAGGTTTTCAAGATCAGACTGGAACAGCCTGGTCTGATCCCTGAGCTGACACTGCTTGGAGCAAGAGGATGGCTCTGGAGGTCCCTTCCAAGATTCCAAGATTCACTCTGGGTCTGTCCAAACCCAGAGCTACTGCTGAGGCCAAGAGGTTCTTCAAGCATCTCCTGCCAAGAGGCAACAGAAGTGTCCCATTCCGTGGCACTTCTGCCTTAATTAGGACCATATTTTCATGTTAATTTTTATGCACATGACGAGCATGTCTGATTGTCCTCACGTGCTCTCAGGAGCTCCAGGCTGGATTGTCCCCCCCAGCAGAGATTGGAGGGAGATCCTCGAGAGAAAAGGGACCAAACTGGACATTCCCTTCTTGGGTGCTGCTTGTGACCTTCTCCAGGCACTGAGGTTGGAGCAGCTTGGGTAGCATTGTCTGTGTTTCACTTTTGCTCCAGCTCCTTCTCAGTGGAGTCCTTTTATTTTATTTTATGTTATTTTATGTTATTTTATTTTATTTTATGTTATTTTATTTTATTTTTAATTCCTCCTATTTAATTTCATTCCTCCTGTTGCATTTTATTCCTCCTATTTCATTTTATTCCAGTGGTGTTTTACTCCTATTCTGGTTTACCCCTACTTTATTTTGAGGTTTTTAGAGGTTTTGCCTCTGCTCTTTGTTTTCTGTTCCATTGTTTGCTTTGCTTGCTCGGAGCCCCGAGGTGTAACAGGCCCTTGGCTTGGCTTTGGAGCTCATAAATAACTTTTATGGGCTGTTTGAAGCTCAGGCCAGTCCACCACGTGTGATAATCCCTGTGTATCACAGATGTTGGAGCCTCCCTGATAATGAAGATCTATGGCACCATTTCCACAGCTTTCCAGGGATCTGGATGACGTTTGTGTCCAAACTCTGGGCAAGGCATTTAAAAGTCCTGACAGACCTAAAACTGTTTCCCAAACAAGTCTCCCGGCCTTATATCTTGGTGTTCCCTCGTTTCCAAAGCCTGGGAGAGAAGAAGGACGTGAGCAACTCTTCTTCTACACCCTCTTCCAGCCAGGAAGAGCAAACCTTATTCCCCATGGAAGGTGTGGCTGCCCCTGGATCCCTGGAAGTGTCCAAGATGGGGCTTGGAGCACCCTGGGCTGGTGGAAGGTGTCCCTGCCTGTGACAGGGATGGAATGAGATGACTTTTAATGCCCCTTCCGACCCAAACCATGCTGTGACTCCATGATTTCATGCCTAGTCCATGCCTGGATTTCCCCAGCTTTGGGCAAAGGTCCTGGCTGTGCTCTCTGAGCACCTTCCCATGGTCCCCACTCAACTCAGCCTCACATGCCGTGCTTCTCCAAGGGAACACCCTGCCCAGCTCCAGCCCATCCCTAATCCAAGCATTATTCCCAACAGACCACCCTTCAGTCCATTTTTATACGGCTCAAAGAGCAGGATTTCCACCCCGGCCCCTGGGGAGGATGTTCCACAATCCACGAGGTTAAATCTCACTGCTGAGAACGTTTCCCCTGATGGCCAGTGCTCATTTTCCATTTCTTCATCCCATCTTGAGATTCCTGGTTATTCCCCTGTCGGGCTAACCCAAACAATTCCTCCCCCTGCCCGACATTCATGTCTGTCAGCAGACAGTTGTCCTCCTTCCCTCTGTTCCAGCCAAACTACCCATATTTAGCTCTTTCAGCTTTTTTTCCTCATAAGTCCATCCTTCCAGCCCCTTCATCATCCCTGTTGTCCCACTTTGACTCTTCTCCAGCACTGCTGAGGTGCCCAGAAGCAAGTCAGGCCCCCAGAGAGCTGAGCCCAAGGAGGAGGTGGACAGAGCAAACCTCGTGGATGAGAAAACCCCTCCAGTTGGTGTCTTTGTCGTGGGGTGGAAACAGGGGGTGGGTGTCACCCCTGAGACCCTGCTGGGGAATGTCATTCAACTATTCCATTGAATCAGGGCACTGGGAACAGCTGAGGAATTGGGTCTTGCTGGGTTATTTTCATTGATTCCACTGGAATCTACTGGGAAATGGGAAAAAGGGAGGGTTGGCCCATGGGGACACAGTGACAAAGGCACCCAAAATCTCCAGCTCAGGTGCCACAGCCTGGCCATGCCATGACAGGAAAAGTCCTTCCATTTTGCTGCCCATTTGCTGTCTGTCCTGAACCAATCTTTCCTTAAAAATTAGGAAGAACTGGCACAGGTTGGGCAGAAAAGCTGTGGCTGCCCCAGGATCCCTGGAAGTGCCCAAGGCCAGGTTGGAGCCCCCTGGGCTGGTGGGAGGTGTCCCTGCCCATGGCAAGGGTGGCACTGGATGGGCTTTAAGGTCCCTTCCCACCCAAACCATCCTGGGATTCTTTGAAGAACTTGCTGGCAGCACAAGCAAATGATCCCGGGTCACCGCAAATCTTTTGTCTCCGCGTAGGATAAATGAACCCGCACGGATTTCAAGGTGATTATCACCCCATGGAGCCTGAATCGCTCCTTTTCGGAGCCTCTCAAGCCCTTTATGTCCCTTTCAATGCCATGAAAAGCGGGTGGAAGGGCTGATTTACCCAGCGCTGCTGGCACAGAGGGCAGGGCTGTCGGAGGCTCTGGATTCCTCCCAGGATGCCAGTCATGTCTCGGGCTTAATTAGAGCCCAAGGTGTCATCAGGAGATGCTGTGATGAACCTCTTGCCCGTGGCATCAAACTAAGCCCCGCAGTGTTTATTCCCATCCCGGCTCCTCGGCCGTGATTGAAATTCATGATGCTGCGGCGTCTGTTATTTGCGGCTGAGCTTTGTCTGCCGCCCTCAGTTGCCCAGATGACGGAAGATTTAATGACACTGGGAGGGAAAAAAAAAAAATGACTGTGCCATCAAAATAGACGAGTCGGGAGGAGGAAGGGATTCTTTTCGCCTCGTTGTAATGATAAGGAACAGAAATGTTGGGTTAGGGAGGAAAGAACGCGCGGCTTGCTCTGCTGGGTCAGGTTTTCTCAGGAGCTCAGACCCGGCTGGAGGATTTTTGTAAAGCTGCAAGGTGAGAACTTGCCCAGGACCTGAAGCCCAATTGTTTGAAATAAAAATGACAAAATGGGATGGCTTGGAAGGGACCTTAAAGGCCATTTTAATCCAACCCCCTGCCATGGGCAGGGACACCTTCCACCGGCCCAGGGTGCTCCAAGCCCTGTCCCACCTGGCCTTGAAATGGGAGATGAGGATTTTAACACACAATTATCCTTCATCCTTATGAAGCTGGGTCAGGGGGGATCTTCCCCCAGAGGGTGGTGGGCACTGCCCAGGCTCCCCAGGGCAGTGGGCACGGCCCCAAGGCTGCCAGAGCTGCAGGAGGGGTTGGATGATGCTCTGGGGCACAGGGTGGGATTGGGGGGGTGTCTGTGCAGGGCTGAGGGTTGGGCTGGATGGTCCTTGGGGTTTTTGTGGGTCTCTTCCAGCTCGGGATATTCCCCACACTGCTGTGAGTGGACAGAGGTTTGAAGGATTGGCCATCCCAGCTGCAGCTTCAGGACTAAACTCCATCCTTCTGGAGCAATCCTGGGCTTATTCCATACAAATACCGAGTGGTGAGTGGCTCTAAATCATGGCCAGGCTGCTGGAGCTGAAAGTGCTTTGTACCAAAACTGCAGATTACTGTAGGTCAACCCAGAAAATTCCTCTTCAGATTTAGAACACAACCTCTAATTTTGCTCTTCCAGCCTATTTTAAAAATAGGAAAACAACAGTCTCCGTTAAAAATAGGAAGACAAACACTTTCTTTAAAAAGAAAAAAAAAAGAAAATCAGCTATTTTTTCCCCCCTCTATTTAATTTTGCAGGGCTGCCCGGGCCCTGACTCAGCAGGGCATTTCTCCTCTGTGCATATCTTAGGCAAGTCCCATCTCTCTTCCCATCTCCTCCTGCCTCCGAGCTGCTGGCTCCTGGGCACAGCGGGAACTCTGGGCCCCGTGGAATGCTGAGCCAGCAGCGTGAGGAGGGAGGAAAACTGGGAGAAAAAGGAGCTACGTGACAGTGGGAAACACCTGGCTGGTGGTTCCACCTGGGCTGGCAGCTCAGCCACTCCTGCAAGGTGGGACGAGGGAGAGAATTGGGGAGGAAATTCTGGGGTTGAGACAAAGACTTTTCAATGGGGAAAGGAAAAGCCACCTGAGTGAAGCAGAACAAGGGATTTGTTTTAGTGGGAGGTGTCCCTGCCCATGGGACTAGATGACCCCCCTAACCCCCACCTAGGGGTTGGGACTAGATGATCTTTAAGGTTCATGATTCCCCAGTTCCCACCACAGGCAAGGGTTTATCCACCCTGGAAAAGCTGAGTTTTGTCATTCACAGTGCTGACATGGGAAGTCAAAATGTTCTCCCTCTCTGTGTCCCCACTTTCCTTGGTTTTTCTCCCGGTTTTACCTGCTGAGTATGATGTCACCTGGCCTGGAATATCCCTGGGGTCACTTGGAGCTGCTTTTCCTGGCTGTGCTCCTTGTACATCCCACTTTCCTCACTGGTGGGATGGCGAGAGGAGCAGAAAAGCCCTCGATTCTCTGCAAGTGCTGCTCAGGAATAACCAAACCATCCCTGTGTTCCCAACACCATTTCCCACCCCGATCCCAAACACAGCCCCATGCCAGGAAGGAAAGGAACTCTTCCCCCAGGCAAAGCCAGCAGAGCCCAAGCTCCCCTTTGTGCTGAGCACACACCACTTGGGCAGAAGGTGGTGGGATAACACCAGCTCCCCGTGGCAGATGAGGCTGCCAAAACCAGAGCCTTGGTGCTCAGCCAGCTGGAGACCCAGTTCCAGGGGCTGTATCCAAGCCTGTGTTGCTCCTCTCCCATGCACTGGAGGGGAGCAGATGGCTTTGAGCTCCTGTGGAACTCCCTGCTAATCTGGAGAGAGCGAGGAGAAAATGTGGGATTTTTCCTTGGCTGTTGCTGAGAAACTTCACTTCTGTGTCACACAGGCACATCTGTGGGCATGGAGAGACAGGGTAAGGGGAGGGGTGACTTAAAGCTGGGAAATGGGGGGTTTAGGTGGGATGTTGGGAAGGGATTGGTGGCTGGGAGGGTGGGCAGGCCCTGGCACAGGTTGGGCAGAGAAGCTGTGGCTGCCCCTGGATCCCTGGGAGTGTCCAAGGCCAGGCTGGAGCCCCCTGGGCTGGTGGGAGATGTCCCTGCCCATGGCAGGGGTGGAATGGGGTGATCTTTAAGGTCCCTTCCCACCCAAACCATTCCAGGACTCTGGGAATGTTATAATAAGGAACTTGTCTGAGCCTGGCCCTGTTTTGGGATGGAGAAGGGGAATGTCCACACCATTATCCATCTACTCCAGCCACTTCCTAATGGCCAGAAAGTGAAAGTTACCTTCCTTCTTTCCTGAAAACAGAGGGAAAACTGTCCCAGATGACACATCCCACCTTTCTTTGCCATTCATTGGGTCTTTGCAGTGTCTTTTGGCAGTGCCCAAATTCAGTTTGGGGGGCTTTGATCAGGCATGAAGTGCCCATG
Organism: Campylorhamphus procurvoides; assembly: GCA_013396655.1. Classification (NCBI taxonomy): domain Eukaryota; kingdom Metazoa; phylum Chordata; class Aves; order Passeriformes; family Dendrocolaptidae; genus Campylorhamphus; species Campylorhamphus procurvoides. The sequence goes on along the minus strand of WBMV01008409.1, from coordinate 5,880 downwards.
GGTGCATTTCTGGGGCTGTGAGGTCCAGGAAATCCCTCCTAGCAGGAGCAGGGTGGGTCAGGAGCCCTGCAAATGGACCTGGATCAATCCAAGGATGAGGTTTGCCATGGAAGTTGTGCAAGCTGAGGGCTGGGAAAATGTAGGTGTGCCACTCCTGGATCATCTGCTGTTGGTTGGACCTGCAGACAAGGGGAAGGATTAGCTAGACCTTTGGTTTAACCCTGATCATGGATTTGCAGAGGGATTCTGGCCTTATCCCTGCCCATCCTGCTTTCCCAGAGTAAGATTTGAGCCTTTGGGGTCTCCATGAGAACGTGGTACATCCTATGGGTGCAGGTAATTGTGTCCTAAAGCCAAAATCCCACATTTCATGGATTTGCTACAAACATTCCCATCCCTCTTGGCATTTATGGCAAGCCCTGTTACATACCAGGGACTTCCCAAGCCTTTCAGGAAACTTCCAGGCCCCCTTATTATTATTATCCATGCCCTTATTAATGACTGGATGTGGCACTTACTGCTCTGCCAAGGTGGTGTTGGGTCAAAACTTGGACTTGATGCTCTTGGAGGTCTTTTCCAACCTTGCTGGTCCCATTCTATGATCCCATGAAGGTCCAGCTCAGGTGGTCAGTGTCCAGGACACTCCCTGAAGTGAAAGGCAGAATGACCTCAACAATTCCTCATTTCCCCACCAAACTTCCCACCTTGCTGAGGCCAAACCCACCAGAAACCTCGGGCAGAGTCCCAGAATTCCTTCTGAGGGGCAGGGCTTGCTTTTCCCTGGGTTTGTGTCATGGTTTTCCAGCTACTGTGGATACCCCGAGGAATAAATAGGACTCAAATAATAAATAATAATAATAAATAATAATAACAGCTCCTGCAACAGGCAAGCCACTGACATCCCACTTTATTTACTGCTTTTATGCTGCTTTCACATCTCTCTCCCCTTCCTCCTGTGCTAAAAGGCTCTGTAAAAATAGTGTTTTGAGCTCAAAGCATGGGAAAGTCCAAAAAGCCTCTCTGCATTCCCACTAAAACACCAGCACTTCCCACAAATTGGAGATTTCCCTCCCTCCTCCCCAAATTTGCTTCTTTTTTGTCCCCTTTTTGCAATCCTTCTTTTCACCGGACAGGACTTGTGAGATGCAGGAGGAATTGGGGTTGGAAAGGAAGGAGGGGGGGGAAGGAGGGGAAGCAAATGGAAAAAACCACACCACAGTAGTAGCCACAGAATTCTTCTCTGCTCCAGCCTCTCCTTTGAACTGGATCATCCCCCCCTTCTTTAATAAGGAACAAATTTTCAGGCCTCTATGGGAAAGTTTGAATGCAACATATTTCTGACAGGTCACTGTCAGTTCACACTAAAGAGCTTTTTGCCTTTTTTTTTTTTTCCTGCCCCCACCCCCTTTTTCTTTCTTTTCTTTTCCCTTTCCTTTCCTTTCTTTTCCCTTTCCTTTCTTTTCCCTTTCCTTTCCTTTCCTTTCCTTTCCTTTCCTTTCCTTTCCTTTCCTTTCCTTTCCTTTCCTTTCCTTTCCTCTTTTTTTTCCTTCTTCCTTTCTATTTTTTCTCTCTTTTCCCCCCTGTTTTTGAGGGTGCAAGTGGTGCCTGGAATATGCTCATGTGTTGAAAGGCACATCCCTGTGGGCATCCAGAATATTTGGGGGATGTCCTGCTGGTGCCACTTGTTCATGAGTGACAAGGAGCTGTCCCTTGCTTGGCCGTGGCAGAGTTTTGCCACCACTTATGGTGGGAAATTAGGAGTTTGGAGCTGGGCATGAGCTCTTCCAACTCATGGTGACGTGTTGGGGGACAGGCTGAATATCCCAAACTGGGAACCCCCTGCAAGGCCTTGGGTGTTCCTGGACAATTCTCCTGCAAAATTTGCCATTAAGAGCAAGGATTTGGGAGAGGGAGAAGCAGCAATTTCATGTGCACACCGAAGAGAGCTGGAGGCTCCCTCCCTGCTGGTGGACCTGCACCTTCAGGGCTCTGAGTTGCTTCTTCCCACCCCTCTCCAGCAGAGTCACAGCCAGAGTTTTGGGCTGCCTGTGAAGTCTTGGCCACGCTGGAGTCTGGAGCCCAGCAAAGCATTGCATTGACCTCCTTGGCCCAAACTCTTGATGTTCAGCCAGTTTCCTCCCCAGCCTGGCCCAGGGTGCTCCAGCCCTGGTTCCCTGCCCAAACCTAATGATAGTTCTCAGCCCTGGCTCGAGGCAGAGCTTGTGGTGCCCAAAGCTGGTGTTCTGGAGGACAGCACTGGTGCAGCCTGGTACAGGCAGGGATGTTCTGGGAGCAGGCAGAGGAAATGCTTTTGAGGGAAGCCAGCAAAGCAGGGAAGTCCTCTTTTTTTACCCAATGCCCTCTGAAGCTGTGAGGGCTGCAGCTGCTGGGGGCTTGTTTGGGGCTGCTGGGTTGGAATAGGGGGTGTCGCCTCTGTTTCCTTCCTCCTCCTCTCTGCAGCAGTGGAATTTTGTGGCTCTCCCAGCTCTGTCTCCTCTTGTCCCCTTTCTTCATGCCCTTGCTCTTCTCACAGGAGGAATCCATGGGGCCTGTTTGAAAAAGTCTTGTAGCATCTCTACCCAAAAGATGCTGGCTTGAAATTGGAAGTGCCTCCTCCTCTCTGCAGCAGTGGAATTTCGTGGCTCTCCCAGCTCTGTCTCCTCTTGTCCCCTTTCTTCATGCCCTTGCTCTTCTCACAGGAGGAATCCATGGGGCCTGTTTGAAAAAGTCTTGTAGCATCTCTACCCAAAAGATGCTGGGTTGAAATTGGAGGTGCCTCCTCCTCTCTGCAGCACTGGAATTTAGTGGCTCTCCCAAGCTCTGTCTTCTCTCTGCCCCTTCATCCTGTCCTTCCTCTTCTTGGAGGAAAAATCCACGAGGTTTGTTTTACCCCGGTGTGGAAAACCTTGTGGCATCACCCCATGAGAGGATGCTGGGTTGAAATAGGACGTGCCTTCTGCATTTCTTCCCCACTCTCTGCAGCAGCAGAATTCAGTGGCTCTCCCAGCTCTGTCTGCTCTTTCTCCCTTCTTTTTATCATCACTTTTCTCACAAGAGGAATCCAGAGGGTCTGTTTTACCCCAGTGTGGGAAACCTTGTGGCATCACCCCATGAGAAGATGTTGGGTTGAAATAGGAGGTGCCTTCTCCATTTCTTCCCCCCTCTCTGCAGCAACAGAATTCAGTGGCTCTCCCAGCTTTGTCCCCTCTGTCTCCCTTCTTTTTGTCATTGCTTTTCTCACAGGAGGAATCCATGGGGTCTGTTTTACCCCAGTGTGGAAATCCTTGTGGCNTGTGGAAAACCTTGTGGCATCTCTACCCACCCCATGAGAAGATGTTGGGCTGAAATAGGAGGTGCCTCCTCTGTTTCCTTCCTCCTCCTCTCTGCAGCAACAGAATTCAGTGGCCCTCCCAGCCCTGTCTCCTCTGTCTCCCTTCTTTTTGTCATTGCTTTTCTCCATGGGGTCTGTTTTACCCCAGCATGGAAATCCTTGTGGCTCCTTCGCCCACCCCATGAGAAGATGCTCAGCCAAAGTCCCCTTGCACGTGGCGTCCCCTCTGCCAGCAGCACCTGTGTCCCAGCCTTCCTGGCTTCTCCCAGAGCAGCCAGGGAGCTGCTAATTAACAGCAGTGCTAATCAGCTGCCCTGCTGCTGCTGGGGGGATGTCTGTCTGCCGGGGTTTGTCTCACTGAGCTGCCCCCTGTGTTCTGAATGACATTCAGAAGATCAGCAGAGGGTGGTGGTGATGCTGGAGGGGGGTTACAGTGGAATGAGGCCCTTGAAGGGCAATTTTAGGCCGAAGTAATTGGCCTCATGTGTCTCACAGGCCACTTCTGAGATCTCAGAGCGAGGTCAAGGGTGCTTGAGGCAGAGACGAGAGGCTGTTCTCGCTCGCAGCCGTGTCCCAGTGGTCTGTCAGCAGCTCCTTCCACGGCTTGGACACGGGGCTGGTGACTCATCTGCTCTGCTTTGAAAGCCACTTTGACACGGGCTCCTGGGGCAGAGGCTCCACTCAGGGGCATAAATCTCCCCAGCTTCCCAGGAGGGGACACGGCAGCGCCAGGCTCGGCAGGGAAAAGAGAAAAGCCCTTTAAAACGAGGCTTGGCCCGTGGTGGTGGCCCAGGAGAGGGACAACCTTTGATTTTGTCCATTCTTTGGAGTTTCTGTGCATTGGATGGGGGGGTTTGGTTTGTTTAAATGTCCTTTCTTCTTGCAGGGCTTCAGGATTTTAACTCTCTCTCTATTAGAGTCTGTAATGCTCATTGTGCTGTCGCTGTCTGCCCTGATGCTGCTGCTAAAACCAGAGCTGTGCCAGGCCCAGAAATGCCAGGACTGGCCCCAAGGGTTCCACAAGAACTTGTTCACAGCAGGTGAAGGTCCCTGAGCTCCTCCTGAGTCCTGTGGCTGCAGAGCTGAGATCTGGGGCAGCACCAGCCACTCATCCCCCCAGCCAAGGACGTGCTGAGATCTCCAGGAAACCCTGGGATTGGTGGGGAAGGGGAGGGGAGAGGGATGAAGGCAGTCAGATAAGATTAAAATCACTAAAATCAAATTAGATCATGTTTCAACAAGAAGATCTTTACTGAGAGGGTGGGCAGGCCCTGGCACAGGTTGGGCAGAGAAGCTGTGGCTGCCCCTGGATCCCTGGGAGTGTCCAAGGCCAGGTTGGAGCCCCCTGGGCTGGTGGGAGGTGTCCCTGCCCATGGCAGGGGGTGACACTGGGTGGGTTTTGAGGTCCCTTCCCACCCAAACCATTCTGTATTCTATGAAATCCCTTTCCAGACACTTTTCCATTCCAAGGGGTTCAAAACAGACTCAGAACTTGTGTTCGATGGTAAATATTTTGTCTGGCCCTGCATTTCTTCTGCTTGGGGTGACTTTTATTCTTTCCTTGACCCAAACCCTGCTGGCTTCCCCTCATCCCCTTGTGGAATGCTGTCCATGCTTCAGACAGGCACCTTTGCTCCAGGAACTGCTGCCCTTTGCACCCCCAAAATGCCCTGAAAAAGGGAAAGGAGAGGAAAATCATCCTGGTTTGCTGAGGGAAGGGAGTACAGGGCACGACCTCTTGTGTTGGGCACTCTCAGGTGAGATCTGTGGGAACCCTCAAAGCTTAAACATCAGGTTATTTGGGGTGTCAGACAAAGGTGTCAGAGTTTCTGGCTCAGCCAAAGGGGGATGTCCAGATCCCACACAAGTGGAAAACCCCCCAGCAGAAGGTCTTGACCCCAGGACTTCTCTAGCTGGAAATTGGAGCTTCTGCTTAAAGAGGACCCATCTCTGCTCAAAGAGGACCCATCTCAGCAGGGGATACCCCCTGCCATGGGGTGGAGTCCCCTCTGCTTTGTTTTTTGGGTTTCTTTTCCAAACCCAGTTATTCTACAGAGAGCTGGGCTGTGTTTGTGGCCCTGGCTCTTTGGGTTCTGCTCAGATCCCATTGCAGGTGTGAATTCAGCCCCCTGAGACTGAACTTTTAGGTCTGAATAAGCTCCAAAAAGACACCTGCAGAAGGTGGTTCATGCCCAGCACTGCAGCCTTTTGATGTTCTTTTGGGAACAATGGAAACCCTGTAGTCAACCTTTTTCCTGTTTCTGAATTTTGCTCTCACCTCCTTCAGATCTGTCTTCTTTACCACGAAACAACTTCTCTTCTCCATCCAAACTGTGTTCACTTCCCTGCCTGGCACCATTCCAGTGAAATTAAACCAATGGAAAGTCAAGTATAAATTAATCCAGTACCTCAGCTCTGCTTACACCCTTGGAAAAGGTCTGGCCTAATCTGTCGTGGTGTAAATTGTCAGTTTTAGTATCTCACAATTAGTATTTTTATTAATTTATGGAATCACACAATATCTCATGTTGGAAAGGACCCATCAGGAT
>WBMV01008408.1:22287-69092 GCA_013396655.1 Campylorhamphus procurvoides | reverse complement strand
TTAGATTGCTAACCACAATCACAATACACACGCACACACAGACACACACAAACAGACAGACAGACATGTATAGGGAATTGCAGCTGCTAAGCAATCTCTACCTATTAGCATCTCTAAGTCTACCAATTTCCACTCAAAAGGCAACCACTATGACACCGCTTTCTCCCCCCCTCCCCCATTGTCCGTGATTCGCACGGGGAAGGCAAGGAGTGCCGTTCCACACGGTCCCAAGCTGTTGCACTTTCCCAGTGACTTCTGTTAAAAGGTGATCTAAGGTCCCAGGATAATCCCTGCGCTGCAACAGTCCCCTTTTCCAGGTTTTGGCAGTCACTGTCCCTGCTTTCCTTGTTGGAGGTGTCTGCCGCCGCAGCTGGTCTCACGATCGTTATCAGTTCCTTCCCAACTGAAAGGTGGGAGAGGGGCAGTAGGTATGCATCATGACCCCTCAGCTACAGCAGTCTCTTGTGAACAGTTCGGTCAGAGCTGCAGGACGTCTTATTGAATTACTGCTGCTGCTAATGATTTAATTGCTATCTCCATGCCCGTGGCAGAGGTTCCCGGCCATAAACAGCCTAGTGTCTGCCTCTGTCCCAGTAAAACTTGCGCCTTTCTTTTCAGGTTGATGTCTTTGCAAAGTATTTACGATCTGTCTCCACGTTGTCTCCAGTTTTTTGGCATGTTTATTGCCATCCAGCGTTTTATCCCACCGTGTGTTCCTGCTTTGCGCCTCTCAGAAATACTAAATACCAGCGTGGGATCTGCTAAATGTCCTTTTTTCTTGGTCCACTAATATAGGTAAAATAACTTTTTAGGAGACACTGCAGTCTTGCTTAGCAAGAAATTCTCTTAGCAGTGAAACCACCGCTTTCTCCCTCCTATGATTCATGGGGAGCACGGGCTTAAGGGCGCACGGAGGGGCTGCAGCTCCCTTTTTCCTACCTCTTTAGGGACAATGATCGGCCTTTCCTCCACGTATACTATTGGCTCATGAAGTCGGTGTCGGGGTCGAGGTCACCCTTGCACATTGTCCATGTTTCGGGGTCACCATATGTTGGAGGCGGGCTTATGGAGCAGTGAGATGATCCAATATGGATTAACTACAAAGCTCAGTTTATTAATGGAGTTTCTACAATTATAGTATTCTGTAAGTGCACGTGCACCAACACCACTGGTGCCCACACACACAAACAATCACTCATTGGCTACAGCTACAAGCTACTGTCTCCGTGCAGCTTGTCTTCACCTGCACCTGCATTCTCACAGTCCTGGAAGCTGTTTATCTTTACGAGCACACAGAATCTGGCCAAGGCCCCACTCCTCCTGCTCTGCAAAGAAATCCAAAGACCTGTTAATTCCCTACACAGAGTAGGTCTGAAAATAGTAGACAGTGTCATCCATGAGTCCCATGACTGCCAGCTGCATTCACAGTGACAAGGTCCAAGGACAAGCCAGAAAGGTGAGGATCAGCAAGTCCAAGACTGGCCAGAAAAATAATGATCACATAGCTTGATACTTCAAGCAAGAAACAAGAGCAACAATATTGATGTAAAAATAGCTCTCATGGGTGGTTTTCCCAGAACTTTCTCACACAGATTTTTTTTTTTTAATATTAGTTCTTTTGTAAGCATCCTGAAACCAGGTTTCATACCTTGATACTTGAGCATAAATCTTGATAGTGGACAGAAGTTGCTGGGATCCTTGGTACACTCAGGAATATATAAAAGACAAAAATTTGTAGACAAAATATAGTAAAAACCCTAATTTTAATTTATTAACTTGTTTGTTAGGCTACAAGGCCTAAATGCTTTTCAGCAGAAATAATCTGTAGGCTTGTGGGCAGTAACTTCGGCAAACTAACCATAGTCTATAGTCTAGGAAGTATCCTGATTCTCTTTTCATGACTTTATGTCATAATCAGCTTTCACCAAAACATTTATTAGCTAACTAAACAGCAGTTTAACATAATTTCTAACAAATGGATTAAATTATTCTAACCTAAATGATGTGATTTTTCATATTTTGTGTTGGCATATGGGCAACCACTTCTAAGATCTTTGAATTCAAAGAAGGCTTTGTGCAAAATATTTGAGAGACTGAAAACCTTTGCCAAGTTTTCATGCCAAGGAAACCAGTAAAATCTCAAGGTCATCTAGCCCAGTCCATAGTTCAAAGTCAGTAATCCAGATCACATTGCACAGGACCTTCTCTGAGAAGGTTTTGAAATCTCAAAGGACATTGCACAGGCACTTTATCAGTGCTTTCAGTGTTTAATTACACATTGAAAATACTCTGGTGTTATTCTCCCATATCTACTATGAATTCTCCTTTTTGCAGCTTGTGACAATTGCAACATCTTCATCTGCTGTATATCTCCTTTGCTATCTTCTCCACACCATTCTTTTACTGTGAATTGACATTACAGAAAGAGCAGACATCATCCCAGAGTTTCCTTCTCATTCTTCTCTCCTTCAGGCTAAACAAACCACCTCCCTCAGGCTCTCCTTGTACATCAGGTGCACAAGCATCTTACCATCTCTCACTGGCCCTCTACTGGACATGATAAACTGAATACCAGAGCAAATACTCCAGATGTGCATTCATGAGTGTTGAGTAGAGAGGAGTAGCCACTACTCCTGACCAAGTTATGTTTGAGCAGACAATGCTTTGTTGTTTTTTTTTAACTAGGATAGTAGGCTTCCTTCAGAATGGTAACTCAGGGATTGTGTAGTTTCCTTTCACTTTGCTTAGAAACAAGAAAGATAGAGGCAGACAGACCAGGTGTAGCCAAAGGGACAAATACATTAAAAATAACCTACAAATATATTTATTTTGACAAAGTTGTACCAGTGCTGTTAGTTGATGCAGCAGTGTTCTCTTTTTCAAAAAGACAAATATATTAGTAGGAGAAAGATAGGATATATTAATTTAAAAAAAAATATCTTTCTTTTCCCTGATATACACCAACAAATCTTCTGGTGTTTTCCTCTGTATGCATAACTCAATGTAAAATAAAACCTTGAGTAAAATGTCCGCTGTTTGCAATAGATCTGCATGCTGTTTTTTTCTTATTTTAAAAATTTTACCATGCATCTTTTTCTTAGAAATTTCTTAGAAAATTCTTAGACCAAAAAGATTTTTCTATTCATTAGCATTTTTTTCCCAATGCTGCTTTCAGTCTATTATTGTTGATTATTGTTGTTTATATATAGGAAAAAAACCTAGAATGCTTTTTTGCATGAGGCATTGTGGACAGAATTACTGTGCAGAGAGATATACCACAGATAATTATATAATTGTATTAGTGACAACCCCCTCAAAACACTAAGAAGAATATTTCTAGTTGTAGGAAGAAATCCCAGTTTAGATATTTCCATCAGGCTGGCTGTCTGAACTTAAAATCACTACCAACACCAAAAACCACTTCTTTGATGGAGGAATGGCTGAGAATAATAATTTAATTTTACCTATAGTCTATGTGCATTCTCCATAAAGGTTACTCTTTTTGCCTAGGTGGGAGATGGATTTTACTTTTTTATTTCTTGCTTATGAGTGATACCAAAAAGTGGCAGGAACAAACTCCTTAAAACCAATTTGTAGATGTTAAAAAGGGTATTCTTTATTCAGCTCACTGGATGTTTGGTGGATATCTCCTTTAATCGAACATGCTGAATGACAGATAGACAGGGCTTTTTATTACACATACTTTTTACATGTTCACTAGATATTCTCACTTTCTTAGTACATATTCATTACTTTGCTTTGCAAAATCACATCCCTACCAAAAGTCCTTATTTGGTCCTTCAAGGTCTTCTTCTAGACCCCGGTTCTGAACAGGCACAGCATCATGGTGTTTTACCACAAAAACTGTAACATTTGTTTTTTATCTTATCTGGGTACAAGAGCTCAGCTTACATCCTGAGGTCTTTGTTTGTTTCCATTACATCCCTTATCTAATTCTCTAAGACTTATTATGCCAGAATGCTGTGAGCAGTATTTCTATTTCTCCTATCACTATGTTGTAACGAGCCAAATGAAAGGGAACATCTGAGGAGATAAATGAGAGAAGTAATGATCATTACTTGGGACAGAGAATACCATCACAGACTAAATTTAGATAGGGAGACAAACAGGAAATTTAGTAAAGTCCTTTCTTTTTCTTTCGTAGGGAAAGGGCAGAAGAAGCCAAGTTGAAAGTAAAGCATCAGAGGCTGATTGGTTTGTGCATTTTGTTGTGAGTTTTTTTGGTCAAAATAGTGATTAGTAAAATACCATAGTGATGAAATAGAAATCTTGGTCAAAGCATAATCCTGCCACATTTCAGTAAGTGAAATATTTCAAAATATCATATTGAATACGACTTCATATGTGACCATATATGAAACATGGGATGCCAAGAATTGACTAATCAACCTACATCTGCTGATGTTACCAATACTATACCTCTGGTCCACAAAGCAATAAAAAAAAAAAAAAAAAGTACTCACTGCCATCATGAACTTTGGCTTTGTGTCTTCCTTCCTAGTCACCTTGACAAACTGATTATGTATCTCCTGGAGCCTGACATCATGCCTAAAGAAGATCATTCCATTTACTTTAGCAAACCTTTCACTCTAACCTCAGTGTTCTTTCAAGGAAGTTATATTGATATTTTCCGTCCTATTTAATGTATTACGGTGCACTTAGAACCAAAATAACACAGTAAATAAGTAAGACAATGATCAATAATATAAGAAAAGAGACCTCTAACAGAAGTTAATAAGAAGACTAATCATAAAATTAACTTGATAATAGCAGACACATTACTGATCTGCAATCGTAGCAAAAAGAATTCTGAGTTTGAAAATTTCTGTGGAATTTTCCCCACAGTGCACAAAGCAGTTCCTCTTTCATTTGCCAGAAAAGAAAGCAAGCAGCATTTGATGCTAAGTGCCTAGGTCTATTAGATGAAGTTGCAGTCCCTTTTCCAAAGATTTCTGCGGTGCTGACTCCAGAGAAGATGGACAAAAAGTGATTCAGTTTTATAAAGTCAAAAGCATTTCTGTGAATACAAAAAAGTACAACCACAAATAAGCTTGGGGAACTTCAGAATTTGTATACATCAAGGTTTAAGGACACTGATTTCAATTCAGTTACCTAAATTCTGCTCTAGTTACAATTTAGGTCCTTCTGTCCCTTCATGGTTCTTCCATGATTCACAAAGTCAAATCCAAATAGTCTGAAGAATATTTTATCAAGTTGAAGACGCAAAACAATCATAGCATATGAACATATCAGACTGTCTGCCTACTGTTAAAATTTGGCATTTCAACAAGACAAGAGGAGGAAGAGGCTTGAAAGGTATGTCTGGTTTTCTTACTTAACTGACCAGTTATTTTCAAGAATAGGAGAAATTTATTTCAAAGTCTTTAATAAAACATACCTCTATTTCTCTATTTTAGCTGTAATTAATGAGTATACAATTTTCAAGGCACACATTCAACCAATTAGTTTTACAGCTGCATTTTAAACAGCAGAGTGGTTTCTTTCTGTGGGGAAAAAGGTCAGTATTTGCTAGTTTTGCCTTGTTTGGGTCTTATATTAGTAGAAATAATAAGAAACTAGTTTAACTGTCTGCTGGATTGTTAAAGTCTCCACAAATTAAGCTTAGTTTCAGTATTGCAAGAGGAATCTCACAATTAAATCTCTTTTTTATGGGAATTATATTAAAATATATAATTAAGCTTGAATGCTTCTAATCGCCTTAAGAAGTAATTTTTCAGGCTTTGTAAAACTTCCAATTCATCCTACAAACACCCAAATCATAAGTAGTCTTTTCAGAATGCAGTCTGTCAATCCAGTTACTTTTTATCTTTAGAGCGAGGAGCAAAATCGATTAAATGCAGGTCTTAACAATTACATTACTGTCTAAGAATATTTATTACAAAAGCAGCAAAACACTAATAATAGGAAAATACCTTTGTTTAATGATTATAGGTATCTACCCTTATATCATAAAAATAAATTCTTTCCTTGCCTGCCCTTCAGATTCACTTTGACATACGCTCATTGCTTACTCATGCTTCACATTGACAGTTCTTAATAATCTCTTGGATTTGCGTACCTGTTTGGGGAGAATCCATCATGTTTAGTCAGTGCAGCAAAACCTATCAGGGATCACTAAAGCTTTGTCCTGGAATTGAAATATTTCTTAAACTGGAAAAAGAATTCTAGGGGAAGGAAGGTTAAAACAATGTTTCCTTTTTTCCTAGTCCTGTAAGACTAGGAAATGTGAAGCAATTCAAGATGTCACCCATTACATCTGCCAACAGATCTACTCAACACTTTCATGGCAAATGCTGAAGCACTCACAATGGAACTAACATGCATTTTTCAAACTGCAGTGTAAGCACTGGTAGACTATAATGAGTTGATACATGTTAGGGGTAGCTAGGCTGGGGCAACGAGTTTAGTGTTGCAATGTGCTCTGCATATAGCAAAACTGTCTCCACTCTACAGAAAAAAACAAGTGAGCCATACCCATTACTTTCTAATGAAGATATTAATTAATGTCATTGAGGATTTTTTTAACTACCATATAGGCCTTTTAATACATTGTCTTGCCATACATTCCACCTTAAATAAAAGTGTGAAAGACTTTTCTAATATAATTCACCAATGAAAACTGTATAAATCGGAAATCCTTTAGGCAACAACTAAGCATTGTTGATTCCTATTGTAGTAGGAGATGTATAATTTTACAACAAAATCTGCTTACTGCATGATAAAACATTTCATACTTCTAACTAAAGGTGCTTCCCTGTCTAGATGACTAACATTTAACTAAACACAATATCCAGCTACTCCCCATATGCATACAATACACAAAGGTCTTTGACAATAAACCTGATTAGAAAAACAGAGAAGAAAGGTGAGAACATGAAGAAAGGCTGCTGTTCCTTTAAAGGTTGAGGAGTTCTATCCATAAACAAAACTGCTGATACATAAGTCTGTATGAAAAGAGGAAAAATAACCACTTTTCATTACATAAATCATTCCAACCAAAAAACCATCTAGTTTCCTGGGGAAAGACTGTTTATAAACTCAGCATATTCTATGGTCATACTTTTTCATTTAGCCAAGACTACAATGCTAGTGAGAACATTCTCTCTTTCAAATACTGTCCCATAACCAAAAAAGTATATTTTCACATGATCTTCAGACTTTTATACCAAGGTGAATCCATTCAGTCCTCAGAACTTGTGCTATAGGTAAACCTTTTCATTGATCACCTTCTCTTGAAATATCTGGAACCCATTGTTTCATCATCTCTTATAGACAAAATTATCATCAAATAATTTTAAAAATTCAGGATACCACTGTGCTATTGAACATTTAAGACCTGTTTCAAATACCTTCAATGTCATCACAGAACAATCCTGCTTGAAGATCTCTAAAAGAATCAGTGAGAATCTTTTATTCTTCTGCTGTCACATGCATCTGCAGACAACAGAATTATCCCGCAGAGATAAGTGGTTAATCAAGCAGGTCTATAATTCACCCATCAGACAATCATCAGCCTCTAGTGAAGAGATCTCACTGTACTTAAAGGAAAATTATTGCCTCTCCTGCACAGAATTCCCTGAATTCCACCCCCCAAAAAAGCAGCAAAAAATCACAAACTAAACAATAAAATATTAATGATCTCCTCAATCTGTGACCACTAGTTTCCCTCTTCATGTCACTGAAAAAATGCAAATTGTATTTCCAGCTGCTCTTCTCAGTAGTGAGCAAGTTCATCAAAATTCATATTCCTTTGAAAAAACAGAAGTGAAGCTTCCTGCAAAGATTATAGCGCTTTTTTTTTTTTTCCCAATAAAGTCCATGCACAGAATGGGGAAATGTTAAAGGACGTTGTAAATCAACTGTGAGTATTGTGTTCTGACCCTAACCCTATGGATCTTTTGAGTGCTTATACTGAATTTGCTTATTCTTAATCATTACGCCTTAAATTTTCAAGTCCTTCAAAGAGAGAGAATTTGCTAAACTGTCACATACAATGGAATATGCAGAGATTCAAAGATATCTTACTCAGATTTTCTCTTCTATAATTTATAGCTCTCTAAATGTAGGGTCTAATACACTGTAGGTGAATGAAGGACTTCCAAAGCCATACTCTCTGCAGAAAAGGAAAAAAAAAATCAGAAAATAAATAAATTAATAAAAAAATTAGTCACCTTCCTGTACTATTCTAGGGCTCTAGCCATTCCCACTACTAGGCAGTCATCAGAAATAACAGTGGAGAAATTGGCTCCAGCTGTTTGGACTGAAAAACTTTTTACCTGTACTTACAAATCTGCACATGGATATAGTTACATGAAATCTTAAAAGTTATTGTCTTTATTTTGGCTTGTCATACCTTAATTTATTTGATGATAAATAAGGTATGTGTTTATACTAATTATTCTATAAAAATCAGTTTTCTCCAGTCAAGACTGCAAGCAGAAAAATACAAATATAAATATAAATGAAGAGTAAATATGAAACAGATAGCCTGCTTTGATTGAGTTGTTTACTACTGTAGGATTCCAAAGGCATTTATTTCACAAAGGTCTGCATACTAGTTAATAACTGAATATTCATATGATCCAGAGAATAGAAAAAAAAATTATGCTTCAAATCTGGTTTAACTTCATGTTTATATATACTTGTGGGGTAACACTGCCTTATCTTATGACAACTTAACTGTATCCCAAAAGGTAAAGAGGGTTGTTAGCTTTCCAGATAAATATTGCCAGGGTAAGTGAGACTTCATTTTCCAGCCTATAAAGGCACTGTGGTTATCTCAGAAAGAATTACTCTCACCAAGGATCTGGCTCAGGGTAATTAGCAGGATATATAAAGACTCTGAATAAGCTCAGAGTCATAATGATTATGACTTCCTCTTAAAAATTGAAGATTTTTTTTAATACCTGATTGAGTTTTTTAAATATTCATCTATCACTTTTTCACTTCTTTCCCTTTGAAATATTTTACTATTATGGCATTCAAGAACCTTTTGAAAGAGAAGTCAAAAAAATTAGAACCTATTGAAAGAAAGGTCAAAAAAATTACTTAGTGGAATACCCACACAGAAATAGAGGCAAAATAAGAGTCTTCTGTGTTCAAATTCTTATTTCATATAATGTTTAAATTATGTGTTTGAATAAAATTTCAATACAAGATATTAAAATGCAGCAGAAGAATACCCAACCATCTGCTCCGTCAAGAGGAAAAAAGTCCAAATTTCTCTCTCAGAGTAATTAATTTAACATTTCTCACCTGAGTACTCCAACACTATTCATCATTAGGCATTTTATCAATTTAGGTCAAATGCATATAAATTGAACATAAACATCAAATATATTTAATTCTTTTATTTTTTTCCAATTACACAATTCTAAATCTAGCTCAGTCTCTCCATTTGTATTGTAGTTGATTCTTCGTTTTGTTAAATGAACTAAAAATGCTCAGATGGTTTCTCTTGTAGATCCTTTTGAAGCCTCTGGAGAAAAGACCCTTATTTTCAAACAAAGCACCCTTATTTTTTCTCTTTTTACTTTTTTTTTCTTTTTTTTCTTTTTTTTTTTCTTTTTTTTTTCTTTTTTCCTTCAGTAAAACTAGCTAGGAATGAAAACAGACCAATCAACAACTATGAAAATACCTTGAAAAATCCTTTGGGCCCAAACACTATATCCAGTTTACCAACCCTGCCTGCAACAGACAAGGATGTTTTGTCTGAGCAGTGGTGCTGCTGAAGTAACTTAGTAACTTCACACACAAGTCATCATCCCAATGAGAAGGAACATGACTATCACACAAAATTATTAACCAGTAAATCTGGAGAAGGCAAAATTGGATTGGAGCAGCTGAAGAAGGCCTAGTTTTCATACTTACCTGGAGAGAATGGGCCAAAAGCAGAAAAACATTGTCCAACGGGAGCTACAGCTGAGCCCTGAGATGATGACATGAAGGACCATGAACAAAGCAAGGCTAGATTAAATGCCCTCTGCCAGATGTTGCAATGTCCTCAAGAAATCAGTTTCTAAGTGATGCACAGACATGAAAAGAACAGTCAAGAACCAAGCAGTCAAGAACAAGACAAGACAGGAAGGGGTTTAGTTCTGTAGTTTCTTACTTTCAGTTTTTCAATACTTGAATGCAAAACCAAGTAAATATCTAAAGATATTAAAAGCAAAAACTTTCAAATTTAATGGCATCAGCTGGTTTTATATCTAAAATAGTATCACAAGTGGAATTATTTTCTTTATAAGAGGATACTGGCTTAGATAGTTAATTAGACTTTCAGAAATATCAAAAAATGAGGAAAACCCCTGAATTTATTCAAAGTAAAATAAAACAGAAGTGCCTACTGTTTGTAAATACATACTTGGCACTACATAAATAAGAAAATCAGATTGAACAGTTAGCTAGAAAAGACATAACACTTCAGAATATAAACGAATCATCAGCCTGATTCTTAAAAATATTAATTAAAGCAATTTTCAATGAGCTACATAAGAGGAGTATGCACACACACCTTTGAGGAGGTCTCTGCATCAAGGTTTCATTAGCATTACTAAAAGAAAGGTTTGAATATAGCTGTGGATCTCCTCTTGAAAGAAATGTTATTTGCCCAAACCCACAACTCTCATTGAACTCTCACTTCTGGCTTTCCAATCCTCTCTGTGAAGGTTGGTTTCTGTGGACAAATATGCATGTAGGACCTAGTAATGTTCTGTGAGGTATAAATACACGTTAAATTTTTAAAAAATGAAACTCGCAGAAATTCCATGTCATTATTTCCTTCCTACAAACCAATTTAATTCCTATCTCTGTTAGGCACGTGCAAAGCTTATAAGTGAGTACACTACATGTCAGCTACAGTGGAGTTGTTTGTATACCATGTATGGGTGTTTGAAGTGTACCTTTGACATTATTTACCCTATAGGAAGATCTGAAAATACCCTTTATTCCCAGGATTTAAAAAGGAAAGAAAAAAAAAATTAAAAGGCATACCCATCTTCTCTACCCAGTCAGGTCAGCTGTCTATAGCAGGCAATGGCTTGCTTCTCACAGTGAATAAATCTTCTATGTTATCATACCCAAATTCTTTTTCCATTTCTCAAAAAAATTGACTTAGTGTACATTTAACAAAAATAAGAATGTCACAGAGGGAGAAAAAAGAAAAAAAATAAACCTTGAATCTTCAGGTGTTTTATTAAACTTTTGAAGCACATGCAAATTAAACCTGCCAGCACTTACATATAAAGATATTCCAATACAGACAGCAACTTCTATGACTTGGCCAGATCTCAGAGAAGAACAGTTGAACAGTCCCTCAGCTTCCTCACTTAAAATTTACAACCTCTTAAAAACTCTACTTCACCATTAGTAAACTTGAAGACTGCCAAATGCATTAAAACAAAATTTTTTCGTTCCTAAATGTTTTGCAGAAAAAAAATAGCTTACTGTTCTGTTTAAAGTATTTTACTTTTTTGTTTTTCTTTTGCATTCTTGTGAAAAAGATCTTGGAAAAGATGACTGTAGAAATCACTTTACTACTGACAGCAGAGAGATCTCATTCTTACCTCTTGCAGAAATGAGACCGCAAACAATACTTTTGAAATGAAATAATTTTCCAAAGTATTTATATAAAATAACTCATAAATTGAGTCCTATAACCAAAGTAACATAAGATCCAGTTTTATCACTTTCAAAAATTTGGGAAAAAATCAGTAGGTGAAAAGCTTAGCATCATTACAATAGAGTCTCAGTGGTATCACATAGTTGTTATTACAAAATTAGGTGTTGTGGTGACAGACTAGCCTGAGCTTCTGGCCTTTGCAGTCCACTTCTCAACTAGTCATATTGTTGCCAAAACACATTTGATTCTTACGTTGTTGATGTTTACACATACTAGTATTATTCAACTCAACTGTTATTCACATTTTGTTCAATATAACTTCACTTATATTTGCCATCATTTTTTGGAAATTAAAAATATTCTCCAAAAATACTCATATTCAATGGTGAAAACTTTGCTTGCCTATTGTCTCAGATACAGGCCGAGGACAGGCATATTGCAGTACTCACACCCAGTAAGAGTAATGGTTTAATCCTGTCTGTGCTCCAGTTCTTTTTTTTTGCAGAATGGATTAACTACCTATACTACTGAAGTAGCTACCAGCAGATGCTGTGAATTACTTTCTCTGTCACCATTACAGTCATGGTATCAATCCATTCAAAGGATACTGGAAGATTAGTTTTGTGTTGTTGCTGACGCAGAAGCACGAGAGGAAATGAGTCACAAAGTTACTTCTACAAAGGCAACAGTCTTCCTTCATAAACAGAAATCACGCTTTTGACCAGTATAAATATTAGTCAAAGATATTCCAGGAACTTCGGATTCCCAAAAAGTGTTATAGAACTCCTTTTTAAAAGGTGGAGTCTTAAAGTCCTACATTAATATTTACCTTTCATGAAATGTGTATAAACACAGAGGGAAGGTTACCTTTACAAATGATGTAAAGGCCTCTAAATGCTAGTTTCTCTAGTGAATAAGATGTTTCTTGATAACATGGGGCACTCCTGTTCATTAATGTATTTTGTATGTTTTCTTACAAGCTACTAATTTCTGTTGAAAACAGCAGCTTTGAGGATTCCAGTGAGTATTCACACTGTAATGTCTATTTTATAGTGTGAATACATGGCAAAACTTCCCAAGCCCATGAGAATAGCTTCAAATTGTCTAGATTGATAAGCCTGAATGAAAGTCAGAATTTCTTTTCTGGACAAAGCATTGTTTGCCTCAAAAGAAGCTGCCCTGTGCTAGCCAAAAAGCCTTGCAACCCCTAGTGCCGAAGGTCCATTTGCCCACAGGGAACCCAGTCTACCTGTCACTGAGCTATTTCTAAAACCATTGCAAGAAAAGCAATATAAAAAGGCAGGGCAGGAAAACAGAATAGTATAGCTTTACCCATAGCATTTATCATCCTTCTAATATGCAAAAGATGGATTTATAATAGAAAGTTTATACCATATTAAATCAGTAAGCCAAAATGTAGGTTCAAAATAACTAGAAAATAAAATATCCTTCCTCCTACTCCAGTTTACATCCCAAGTCATCACGGAAAATAGCCTTAAGACTTACTTTGATCTTCTAGATAAATAAAAATAAAACTCCCCTTCAGGAAAAATTAGCTGATTTAAGCAACGCACACATCTTATATTGACTTCCTGTGAAAAGAAAATTTCACTTCTAATAAAAGCTTAACACCTTGGTAAACAGTTCTGTTTTGCAGGACAAGGAATAGCTATTTGAACATCAATTATATAATGAAATTCATTTACCAGTGGAATTAATAGATAAAGCAGACAATGAATATGACACTACTTCAGGAAGAAATTATTCTTTTTCTTTAAGTAAAGAAGCCTGCTTTACAACTGTTAGCACATTCTGACCAGTGTTAATGATAGAAGTCCCACTTGCAGGGTTCTATTCCAGTTTCAGTTTGGGTAATGAGGACCTCTTCTGGGAAATAAGAGAATAATATATCAGAAAAATTTTTTCATCCTTTTCAATGTCTTTTCTTTGTCACTTCAAAAGGCCTGGTAGGTCATTCAAGTACTGAGAGGTTTTCCCTATTCCATTTCATCTCTCTCTAATTCTATTCCATCCTCAGTTGGAGACTCCCAGAGATACATTTTCTATAAGTTAATTGTAAAACAAATATTTGTCATAGCTACCAGTACACTGTCAATTCAATTTTATTTTGAAAAATAAATAAATAAATACATTCCCCTATGAATGAGGACCCTATCCTTTCTTTTAATCTCTCAAATAGCAAAAATACAATAAGCATCAAACCAGCAGGTGAATGGACTCCTAATCTGTGTTTAATAAATCATCACAGGATATGACTGTAAAAAGACTTGATCTCTTTTGAAGAGTTCATCAGACTTTACAAAGTTCTCCAGAAGTTCTTGGAGAGGTCTGAGGATATTTTAACTTAGGAACCTGTAGAGTCATCTATGTATGACTCATGCTATCAATGCCCCTCTTTTCCTGCTGAAGTGATAAGTATTAGAATTTGACTCAGTTTTAAAAGGAGAACGCATTTACGTTGGCAGACGAATGCTGCCAACGTGAAATACAGGTATTTCTTAAAAATTAAAGCATTGAAATAATTACTGGTGAACTTTGCAAAATTCCAAGGATCACTGAGTTCATACCCTGATGATCATGAATAAGACTACAAGAGCAAACAGAATGACACAACTGGATTGCTTTCATTTTTACTGAGATTCTTCGGTAATTAGAGAACACACAAGGCTCTGATTCTAAATTCTTTAATAATATAGTGTGGATATCTGATTGATATATTTTGTCTCTTATAATTGGTGGAAAGTTCAATTAGGTGCCCCATGGAGTGTAAAAGTTCTTATGAGTTCAATGAACAGCATGATTGCTTGACAGACACTGATGGGAGAGTTTATGTTGTAAATCCTACTTACCAAGTAATTGAAAAACAGAAAATAGAGCCACAATGCTTTCCAGTTTATCCTGAACTACCAGAAGCCTTTATATGGGACTTAGCTTTCAGCTGATAAAAGGTGGCTCTGCTCAGTGAAGCTGAATAGAGCCCTTCCAACAAAGAGCTGGCACAATAGGTTCAACTCACTGTCTGGTCACTAGTGAAGCCCAAAAAGGCCAGATAAAACTGTTTAGAGACAGAGTTTTTAGCCTTTAAACAGCAAGGTATTTATTAGTGCAACGTTGGGGAACCCCCAGTTCGCGCTGGACAAAGAGTTCCAAAGTTTTCAGTGAAAAGCAACATTATTTATACAATTTTGCATAGGATTACAACATCTTTTCATGCATATTCATAATATTGCAACATCTGATTATAATATTCATAGTAGGTGGAGATTAGAAGAGAAGGTGGAGCCTGGCCGTGGTCGTCTCTTTTGGGGAGTTTTGCAGGGGTACATCCTGTTGCCTTCATCTCTAGGGGGCTGCATTTCTCTTCCTCTTCACTGTGAACTTTTCAACCTTCTCTGTTTTTGCTGATTTTTGCAAGGAATCTTGGACCTGGGCCTCTGTTCCCTGTTGTGTTTCTTAATGTTCCTGTTCTCTTCTTTGGTGTATCTTCCTTAGTTCCCTTATCTCTATGTATTTATCTCTCAGGGCATAGTGCCTCAGAATTTGTCTTTAACTTAAGCATTTTCTCTTAGAGAATTCTCAGCGTCGGTATTCTAAGCTAACTTTTAACTCTTAGAGCCTCTGCTCGGCTTCACTAGCAGCCCTCTGACTTTCTAGTTCTTTAAGCAGTTGACTCTCTGTGGGAACCTTCTCTCTATCTCTATACACCCTGGCACACAAAGAGTGTTGTTTCTGTTCTTTGTCCACCTTGCCATCTTAGTATTTGAAATCTCCAGAGCATGGTGACCAAATCTACAACGTTTTTTAAGTTTGGGAATTGTCTTCATGAGAACAAAATCTATTACACAACAATAGGGTAAATTTCCATAAGCCAACACTTACTTGACGTTCAGTCATATAGTCTTCTTAAAATATCAGTGCACTTTGCACTGTTTTACAAGGGAATAAAGAACATCACTGTCACTATGACACCTTTCACATGTGGAATGGTCCATGAAACTCAGATAATGGGGTTCAAAACACACTTTCAAGCTAAATAGAAAGATACAGGAGGGAAATGAGTTGACATAACAATTGCATAGTTATTAGGATGTATAGTTTTGGCATGGGGTAGGTAATCAGAATGTTACCTAGTGTGGGGTTTTTTTTTGCCTTGTCTTCTTACACACTTTGTAAACTTTCATTAAAATTGCACATTTGATCTCATATCTAGCAAAAGTTTGGGACTATCCTCTACCTGTTAATACTACCTTTTATCAATGATAGTTCTTCTGCCAATTACTTATTTCTAAAATAAGTAATTGCAATCTGTCAGCTTATTTATCTATCATTTGAAAGACAGGTATTCTTCCTTTTTTAGCAGAGACATCACCAGTCTTTCTCTTCATTCTTGTTACCCACTAAAAGTTAAATCTTTATTTTAACAGTGTCTCTCTGTAACACTTTCTACTATAACACAAATAATTTTTAGGGCTGCAGTATTGCAAAATATGTATTTATGGTAGTTTTCTATAGTTGCTCTTTTTCACCACCATGCCTGTGTCAGATTGTATTTTACCACCTAAAGAATCTCTTGTTATTTAGAATTTTTCCTTTCCTTTGAATTAAACCCAACAAAATATTTTGAGACTTTTTTTGATAACAGTTTAGTCAATGTTAAAGACCTTGTACATACCATGTAAACCTATATCAGTTACTGATATAGGGTAATTATTGAAATATTACAATTTGCTTTCAGGAAGAGATCAGTGTTTAATATCCTTGCTTCCTTGAAGAGTTATGAGTTCAGCACAGGCTGAAGAGCTTTATCAAAGCACCTAAATAAAGCACCTTTTTGACTCATCTAAATCAAGGGCTAAGGCATTCTCTTCTTAGCCATGGGCCCTTTTTGGGAGTGCTCTTGACTGTATGTAAAGATGAGAAACTGGGTGTTTCTTCTCCCCAGAGTGAAGGAATAAAAAGGAGGACCAGATTATATCAATCTCTACAACTGGGAGGCCCTGGAGGGAACAAGACCTTCTGAAGACAACCACATAACTTGCACACTCCATGGCTTAGAAACATCCAGTTGTGTTAGAATGTCAGAAAGTTTTCTGATGTCACAAGGGTTTTTTATGTGCTGTGAAGAATTGTAGGAACTGTGGAGAAGGATGTAGAAGTGTAAGCATAAGAAAATAAGAATATTATGTGACTGACAACAGCTCTGTAAGATTTTATCAAACTAAAGTCCCATCTTCACAAATTCTAGGACGTTGTTTCTGCTTCAGAAAAACAGAGTTCTGCTCCAGATTTTACACAGTAATTTAAGACTGAGGGAAAACTGCAAGACTAGGGAACTATGACAGGAAGGGGCAGAGAAAGAAGGGAAGAAGAAGGCAGAGAATGGGCAGAGAAAGATTATATGACAAATGTGGCATCAGAGAACTCATTGGCACCTAGATAATTCCCATGGTGAATGTCAGACTTATAACCATATGGACAGAAGCCATAAGCTGTAGAAATCTTCAGGATAACTCTGCATGCAAGAACAGGCCTGAATGCAGAAAGGACCACATTCTTTTAAGATTTAATCTTTTTTTCCAGTTTTAAAATATGATAATAATCATCTATCTTCTGCATATATTCAAATGTAATGGCATGAAGAAGATTTATACCTAGATTAACATCAACTTATTTACTACAAGATATATTCCCTATGATGAATGCAGCATGCAATAGAAGGCACCAAAATACAGGCAGGAAGCCTTACACTACATTTATCACTAAGGAGGCCTTACAGTACATTATGCTCCTGGGAGAAAAAAAATGGTCTCGTGATCTTGGTGACTGTAGCACAGAATTGTTATGTTTCCATTTGAAAATTGTTTCAGATCTAAGGAAGTTTTTTCACACTGAGTTACAAAAAATGTTTAATTTCTAAACACTGCTTAATATTTGCATTAAGAATGCACAATCCATCTCATATGTGATCTTAGCGAATTGCACTGTACCATAACGCTCTGTAGCTGAGATGATCTTTTGCAGGTTGACATTGCTTTTTCTCTATTTTCTTCATGACTAACTCCTGCAATCATGGTTTAGCATTAGACTGGATTGAATCAGGTCTTCAGAGGCTGAATACAAATTCAATCCAATGTTCTTGCTTGGAGCATATCTGAATTACGGATATCAGCAAAAGAAATACATATCCTAAGTTGGATTTTTTAAATAGGTTTTTGCACTCACTTGGTAAAAACATAATATTGCAGTGTTTAAAAACAGTCTGGGAAGAAATACCTTTTAAATACATTAGAATGCTAAACAAACCACTGCAAAATGCATGATAGTTGAATATAGAGTAGAGTATGGTTTTCTTACTCACATTACTGCAGTGAATGGACTGAGCCTTTCCATTAAAAATCCTATTTGCAATACTTTATAAGTCTGCTATAAAACTTACACTGGACTGAAAATCAGAATAAAAGATTTCAGCTTGGAAATATGTAATCTAAAGTTTTGAGGATTTTGGGGGGTTTCTTGCTTGGTTGGTTGGTTGGTTTGGTTTGCTTTTTTTTTTTTTTAACTGTGTGTTAGTCTATTTTGTAAATGTAAATGCAGAGCAGAAAGAAATAGGTTCTTAAGGCATTTTGCACTTAAAGCACAAAAATAACCTTACATGCATTTAACTATAACTGACACTGGGAAAGTCTGATTTTGTATATTCATTTGCCTATGCAAAAAAAAAATAATAATTTAAAGGTACAAGCCAAATCTGATTATATCATGGCTCAACTTTACCTCATCTTATAAATATATTCCATTCATTTTTAAACAAAATGTGATTATAATCAGTTTCAACTGTCAGTGATCATAATGTTGCTAGAATAACTATTCAATCAGTATACTGTAGTAAATTGTCTTCTAAAACACTTGCAGGCTTTCTAAAGTATGTGTGTGTGTGTCAGTGTTTTTCTATACCTTGATTTACATCACAATTTTATGGTAGATTTTACCTGACCTTTACTTATTTCACATAGTTCATTTTTCAGAGCACAGAACTAATAATCTCATTTGTAATCCATCAAGTTCACATTTGAATGATTAGGATTTCAAGACAAAGCTTGTGTTCCACTTCACTTTCTGGGTACAAAGTGAATTGATGATTTTCACTGGTAATACAAACACCAAATCCATAACAGAGAAAACCATCTCATTTTCCATATCAGAAACACTTTATATGTCAAGCTTGGGGAGCTGATTTAAAAATTTAAATAATGTGGACAAAATATTTTAGCAAAGTTATTTTTTTAAGGACTGAGAGTATCAGAGAAAAGCAAATATCATGTTGACAAGAACTTTTTCACTTCAGTATCTCTAGAGAATATTTACTTCAGAGAAATGTATATAAATCCCACAAGGACAACGAGTAAAGTTTCTTCTTCAGAAACAGAAAAAAATATTACCAGTTTCTGTCATGAAATCAGACATCTTTCTTTTAATTTTCCGTATTTAACCTTTTTCAACAACATTTTCTACATTCTTTAAAATCACAGAATATGCGGAGTTGGAAGGCACCCATCAGGACCATCAAGTCCAACCCCTGGCCTTGTGCAAGACACCCTAAAAATCACATCATGTGCCTGAAAGCACTATCAAAATGTTTCTGGAACTCAGACAGGCTTTGTGCTATGACCTCTTCCGTGAGGAGAATGCTCCAGTGCTCAACTAGCCTCTGGGTGTGAACTATGCCAAGATCTTGACCTCAAAAATATTTAGGAGCAGCAAGTTTTGCAACTGAAATACAAGATTTAAAACAACCCTTTTGTTAGTTGTAGATGTAATCCATTTCAAATATCCTTGAACGTATCTTTATTGTTGCATTTAGAATCATCATTAAGGTTGGGAAAGACCTTTAAGATCATCAAGTTCAGACATCAAAGAAAGCACAATGAGAAGTATTACTTTGCCTCATTACATTTTATTCATCTCCTCTCTGTATGTTCATGCTCTTCTTCGTTAAACTGTGTTACCTAAATATGTTAAAACATTCATCTTTCCATTCTTAGTGGTTTACAGATATAAGTCTGTAAGTCACTTCCCTTAGATGTTGTCTCAATTATGCTTCAGAATACTGATGAAATTCTTGACTGCTAGTATCAAATACAATCAAAATATTTTAAAGGTTCATTAAATTTCTGAAGCTATATTTAAGCATATGGAGTGTTTCTTTAACACTGAATATACTTGTTAGGAGTTTCTTGTCAGCAATCCTGTCAATGCCTTAAGTACTGTATCTTAACATGAACCAACACAAATTTCCCATATTTGTTTGAAGTTTTCCATACTTGATAGTCACACCTCTCTTATCCACTGCCATAGGCTATGATTTTCCCTAGCAATTCTCATCATGAGGAAAGAAAAACTAAAGGGAACTGTAATATAACAAGTGCTTAACTTGATTTACATATTTTTTCTAGTTTTAAAAAACAGTTCTGCTGCCAGTTCTTCTGCTATTGTGACCAGCTTGTTCACTAGCACTTATTGTGTTTTTCCTGTGTGTTCAAATGTATCCATTATAATAATTAGAGATCCAATCAAACAGTTGCTGACTACCTGAGCTCTACTTCATTCTAGTTTTGAAGCCAAATATCTTCCACATCTAATTAGCTTCATGTTTCTAATTGCCATGAACTTTTATATGCTATGCTGTAACCAGCACCATTTTTTATGCAATAAGCATTCTCCAAAATAATTATTTCTGTCAAATATGAGATCAGATGTCTTATTATTTCTACACATATACTGAGCTTTGAAAGCAAATAATACAGTACTGTTTGTTCCCATCCCAGTTAACACCAGCTTTTCTTCTGCATACTTATAATATACCAAAAAGATTAAAATTCTTTATTCTCTGGCCAAATTTATGCCTTCATCTTTGTATGCCAATAATCCTTCCAGGGTAGATGCCAATAAAACACATCTGTTACATTTGTATTCTGACATTGGTCCAACTCTGTGCTCTGAACCATCGTGTTTTGATGCAATGTGCTATTAAGCAACTTCTGTGTTTTACAATAAAGAAAGCTGTGTATCACCGAATAATTAAGTAAGCCATTTATAGATAGCATTTATATCATCATTAAGACTTTGTCCTAGGTCCTTTATTGACTTTGTACGTTGGTTAATTTCTTCCTCTGCTGAACTAACTGATGTACACTGCTTTGATGCACATAGCTTTCACAAGAAACAAAACAAAACACTGGCAAACAATATCCAGAAAATACTCTGGTGTTTCAAGGAGTTGTGATCAGATATGTGGAAGGTTGAAGAATAGAGTATACACTTGAAAAACAACACAGAAGCCAAATACTGCTTTTCTTCAAGAGGTAGTATAATTTGTGCCTTTTGTCAAAACATATATCTCTGAATAAAGTTTTCAAGCTTATTAAAAGGGGATTGAGGGGATGGGGTATTAATATTTATGTTACAAGACTGACACCACTTTTTCTTGCTCTTTGGACTGAAAGTACCCTTGTCAATTATATTGGTGCTTCCTGTGAGAAAATATGTGAACACATTTATGGATTGTATCATAGCTGGCTTCCCTGACACATTAAAGTATCGAGTTCCATAAAATTGGAATGCAATGACTACACATGAAAAAAAAGCAAGAACATTGTATACTACAGTTACCTGTGTTGCCATTTAACCACAGATAACTGAATCCCACAGGGCTGCTCACTCACCTTCTTCTGCTCTTCCCATTCTCATGGGAGTGAAAATCAAAAGGGTAAAAGTGAGAAAACTTGTGGCTTGATGCAAAGACTGTTTAATAGGTAAAGATAAAACTGCACACACAAGCAAACTAAATAAGGAATTCATTCACCAATTCTAATCAGACAGCAGATGATTAGTCATTTCAAGGAAGAGCGGGGTCCATCATACTTATTACTTTAGAAGACAAATGTCCTTAAGTCCAAATTCCAAGTTTCCTCTTTCTTCTCCTCCACCTTTTATTGCTGAGCATGACATATTATGGAATGGCATGCCCCTTTAGGAAGTTAGGATCTGCTATGCTGCCTGTTTCCCCTCCCAGCTTTTTGCCCAACCCCAGCATGCTCATTGTTAGGACAGAAAAAAGAAAAAGGCCCTAATTCTGTGCAAGCACTGTTCTGAAATAATAAAAAATATCCCAGCACTGTTTTGATCACAAATCCAAAAGACAGAACCTACTGTGAAGAAAATTAACTCTATCCCAGTCAAAACCAGTATGAGGGTGTTCTAAGAAATTGAAACCTGCTTCCAGAAATAGAATACAGATATTAATAATACCCTGTTGGTTGCCTTTGTCAGATGCTAAAATAAATTTATGTTTAAAGACTGATAGTTCAGTAGAAGGAGGGAAAGTGATTACAAGCACTTTCAATGGACATCAAAATGAACTTAGACCTGCAGATAAAGCCACAGGTCTTACTATAATCAAAGAAAATTGTATTCCAACAAGTCAAGGTTGAATTTTGCTGCAATTACTGTACATATAGAACCTCCGTAAGGCTAGATGTTTTGCACGTGACTCAGCGAATGAACTACAGATTTACAATTGAAACTTAGACCCTGCACTGTGAACACAAGCAGCAAACAGCAGACAGAGAAGTATAATGATAACAAACTTTAAAAGCATTTTGCATTCATTAGAACAAAATCATTATGCTGGCATTTCCTTCTTCATTAACTGCCTTTCTTTATATTTCAGTGTATTACAGGTATTTCTGTGTCTTTTTTTCAGACAGAAAATAGGACTTTTAACATAATGTTGGAGTTTTCAAAAGCCTAAGAGGAATTCCTTCCAAAAAGGTTTGGAGCCAACGCCCTGGGGTGGTAGGCATGGTTAACAGAGGATACAAAGGATGTGTGTATCTTGATTTTATCTCTCTTAAGCACAGCTTTTGTTCTGATCTCCCCGAAGTCTGGGAGGGGAAAAAACTGTTTTTTCTAGTTTTCCTGCATAAGGCAGGGCTCAGTCTGTCATTGGAGGGGGACACAGCGACACTGGGATCCCAGCACCACTGGATACTGGATTTGTGTTCCTTTTCTTTTTCCCCAACATCGACTGTTTTCATCCGTGAATCATCATAACTACTACAAAGCTTGCCATAAGGAAAAGAGGAACCAACCTGGGAACTAGCCTGTCACCTCACCTGAGGGGAGAGCCCGGACGGCCGGGCACAACATCACCACCTGCTGTCCGTAAATATAATTGCAACCCCTGGGAGAAGGCGAGCTGCCAGCAGTGGCGGTGCCACAGCGCCACCTGCTGTACATGGATATAATTGCATTCCCTTTTTGAGGGGTGGCCAAGAGGACCCTTTTGACTGTTTTGCCTTGTCATTTCGGGGGGTGGAGGGGTTTGTTGCAGACTGTTGTTGTTTGGTTCTTTTCTGGATATATATATATATATATGTGTTGTGGTTAAGAACTGTTTTTTTTTTTCTTTATATATATTTTTCCCTAATTAAAGTTCTGTTTTCTGAATTTAAAAGGAGAGGGATTATTTCTTGGCTAGCATAATATCATAGTTCTCTCTTGAACTAAGACACAGCACAAAACATTGTTCATGAAAAGTGTCTATTACTGCTCCAGAAATTGCACTGCCTGACCAAAAGGCCTAAAGTTATTTTTTGTAACTAAATAATTATTACATTAGCATAATTCCATAATATTTTTTTCAAATTAGAGTCATTTGACATGACTCCTTCTTCACAAAAAAATCTTTGCACTGGGAAAGCTCTGGATCACAATCCCCTCTGATCATTGCCTGGAGACAGCCATCATTTCATCACTCAGAGAAAACGAACACACTTGATCTGGTACTCTACAGTTTAAACATACTAAAATCAGAAGTCATGAATTTAAATCATTCTATCATCAACCATTTGTCATGCTGTTGCTTCCTGTGTGTTCTGCAGTGTACTGTGCTAAGGTGACAAAAGCAGCTAACAGTATTTATCACTATCTTTTGTATATTAATTCTAACACCATCTTTGTGCTAATTCAGGATTCAGACATTATTCAAAGGAGGAAGAAAGGCTGATGTATCATCATTTCAAAACGAAACTTCCTCTACCTTGTATCTAACAAATTATTTTATCTCAGCTAAATCAAATTATTTTCACTGATAGCACAAGAATAACGCCTGTCCTCATCTGTGAAGTATTCATCCCTAATGACCACAAACCATCAATTAATAAACCTAATAATTGTCTTTGAATATGTGTACATTTTAATCCTATTCCAAATAATACACATATAAATATAAAAGGAGAGACAATGCTGTCCCTCAGGTTATTAAGCTGTGTAGTGGGCAGGGCTGTTGATGGTTGTCAGGAACAGTTGGTTGTCTGGGGCAATAATATGGCAGGTCTGCAAAATGTTTGCTGGTTCCATGCAAGCCTGTCTATATACTAGGCTGCAGAGACTTTTTTTTTGTTTGTTTGCTTAGAGCATTAAGAGTTTTTAGGGCCAGACTATGTAATGACCAAGCCTGTTTTTATTTATAATTACTTCCTGTTTAACAGTCAAAACCAACTACTCTTATACCAGTAATGTTCTCTCTCTATTCAGCTAGGTTCATTCTCAGTGAAATGCATGTTCCCAGATGATGATGTTTGGCTTACTAACATGTCTATGATTAGTGGAGCCACTAATCATAGTAGCACCCTAAGTGCTGCCTTTACTGTGGTGGTTCAGTTTTCTTCGTTTTGACCTAGGCCTTCCTTGGTAACAGGGTCATAACTATGGAAGTATTCCACACCATTCCTTCACGTAATCAGGGGTATATAAGATGGGGAGGAAGTCCAGACCCCTCTCTCTCTTCCTTTTAGGTGTTTGGAGGACAACAGGTCTCTGTATTGGCTTGGCTCTTATCTATATGAGCTGAGGCCATTCTGAGGGCCGTTGTCCAAAAGCCACATGGAGGTGGCGATTTCTACCACTTCTCTTGAGGGAAGTTTGGTGAGATTTTATTGTGCTAGTTACTCATTGAGCTTTTCCCTGAGTTTACGGATGTATGTATGTCTGTTTTGTTTGGGGTTTATCCATTTTTGTCCCATTTCCCTTTCCCTTTTCCCCTTTTTCCCTTTTGGAGTTGCTTTGGGATTTGTTCTGTAGATTCAAAATGTTTGATTGTATATAATTGTAATATATGTGAATATATATATATACCTTTACTACAATTGTCTTTTGGTACTTTTTTCTTTCTCTCTTGGGAGGGGGGAATCTGTGTGGCCAGCAGCTGGGTTTGGTAGGAAGCCAAGCCAAACCTCCACACTTTACTTACATTGGGCTGCAGTTTACTGCAAATCCCACAGACCTCAGACAATGCTGGGGTACCACCAGCTCAAACTCTCACACAGAGAGATAATCTGCACCATTTTTCTCTGCACTGGCATCTGCTTCAGGGGAGAAACATTCAGATTCTGCATTTGGTGCACATTGTAAATCATCCTGAAATGCAAATACAAAACATATGCCATTTGCCAAATTGAATTGAAACCTATCAAATTCTTAATCTCTGTAAAAGCCTACAGAGGTACCAGGGCTAAATTGTAAGGATTAGAAATGTTAGAACACCATAATGTTCTCATAGTATGACGAATATCTTCTTCACTCACATTCAGATATCTTCATCTGTATGCTTGTTTTATGATCTCATGCTCAATCTACTTCTGGCCTGTATAAATAAGTGGGAATAATTTTGAGTTTTAAATGCTATTTCCCCAGAATTCTAAGGAACAATCCCCCAAGAGTTGTCATGTTTAAAGACTATACTTTACAGTATTCTTATACCGTAAAAATATATTCTTTAAAATAAACAGAAGAATTAATCTTGTCTGTGCTCTTTTCCTATATGTCTGCTCTTTCCTGGAAAGGTTTTTCAATTTCAGAAGATTTACTTACTGTTAACAGTATATGTATATATATATATAACTGTAGAAAAAGAGAGAGGAGTGAAATCTGAATAAAAGAAGCATTAACATTACCTTCTGTCCTTTAGAAAAATGCCCCTATTACCTGAAGCCAAAACTTTTCTCATAGTCATTTATGTATATAGAAGTTAAAAATGTACATTTTCACTGAAAACTTGAAAATAGATTAAATTGATGAATAGTATCAAATAACAGAGAGGATATTTTTATCTAAACCTCCAGAACATGGAGATTATTAGTCAGCTTTAGACACTAACTAGGTATTTCCAAAATGTAACATCCCCACAGTTGAATGACCAGATGTAAAATTACAGAAAAAAAAATCACTAGAATACTCTGAGTTGGAAAGGACCCACAGATCCTGGCCCTGCACAGAACAAACCAAAGAAGCTGAGAGTGCTGTCCAAACACTTTTTGCACTCTGGTGATCTGTGATCTTTCCACTGAGGAGCCTGTTCCAGTACCTGGTCACCCACTGGGTGAAGAATCTTTCCCTAATGTCCAGCCTGACGCAACTTCTTGACAGTCCCTCATGTTCTGTTACTGGTCACCAGAGAGAAGAGATCAGTGCCTGCCCCTCTGATTCCCCTCAAGAGAACCTTGCAGACCACAAAGATATCACCCCTCTGTCTCCTCTTGTCCAGCCTGAACAGATGAAGTGACCTCAGCCACTCCTCATAGAGCTTCCCCTCAAGGGCCTTTACCATCTTCACAGACCTCAATTGAATGATCCCTAATATATTTGTGTCCTTATATTGTGGCATCTGAAACAGAACACAAGGTGAGGCTGCCCCACTGCAGAGCAGAGCGCGACAGTCCCCTCCCTTGACTGGCTAGCGATGCTTTGCCTGATGTCGCCCAGGACCCCAAGTGCCCTTTTCATGGGGCAGCTCTCCAATGTCTCCTTCCCAAGTTTGTACATACATTCAGGGTAGCTCTGTCCCAGGTTCAGAATCTGGCACTCATCTTTCTCTAACTTCATACCCAGATGATGGTAGATGCCCATGGTAATCTCTCAGAGTCTCTCTGCAGGGCCTCTCTGCCTTCAAAGGAGTCAACAGCTCTTCCCAATTTACTGTTGTCAGCAACCTTACTTAATATACCTTCAAGTCCTGCATTCAAGTAATTTATGAAGATGTTGAAGTGCACAGGAACTAAGATTGAGCCCTGCAGAACTCTACTAGTGACAGGTCACCAGCCTGATGTGATTCCAATTACTATAACAATTTGTGCTCAAACCTGTTCACAGATTCCATGACGTGTTTAATCAGCTGTGTGCTGGACATTTTGTCCTGAAGTATCTTGTGAGTCACTAGTCTCTGAAAGGGCAAAAATCGTTAGTCTTTAAAAGTTAGAAAGTCATTATTCTTTAAAAGCTTTATCTTTCATTACTTCTTAAAGGAAAAGTGGCAGTAAAAGAAAGCAAGCACATCATTTGCTTGAAATCAGAGTCTTCTTGAAATACCCCAAGGCTATATTTTGCTTCCAATTAATGTTTGCCTACTTAGAGTCATATACAAATAGTTTTTATGTTCTTTATGCATAGTAAATCTAATTATTTTCTTAGCATTTTCTAGTCCAGATCAAAGTACTTAATTGTTGTAATAACATTAATTTCACAAGTACATCCTTCATGATGAGTGGTTAGCTTTTTCTTAAGCTTTACTATCACTTAAGAAGTGCAAAATTAAGGCAATCTAATATAAAATTACATTGTTAAGAAAATACCCCTTTTACAAGCACTTATTATATGGTACTAAAATTACTAAAGAAAAAATGCAATGCTATGTAACATGAATTTGCAGATATTATTTTTTATGGAGGATCAAAAAAAATTCTAATCAATTATATTGAATTTGCTTTTGTTATACTTTTGCATATTCTTATATATGGTTCCTTGTTTTTATCTCTTTGGAGATATGTGAAAACAACAGGATAAAATGTACATATAAAGTAGATGTAGAGGATGAATCAGAACAAAAGTCTACCCTTAATGTTTCCTATTATTACAATAGAAATCTCAAACTACATCACGTTATAGAAATCAAAAAAGTGTTTCATCTCTAGGAAATAAAATCAGTTTTCTGTCACTGAAATCAAACTATATGAAGTGTTTGTACACTAGAAAAACCATGGAAATATTCAGAAGCAGAGTAAGCTTGGAATAGAGAAAGTTTACTGCCCTGGTAAAGCTGCTGAAGCAACAAAAAGAAAGCAGGTCACTCCAGATTTTCATATTACTTTAATTCTGCTTACACATAAAACCAATGTGTTTTCTCACATGTAAGAGAAAAAAAATAGTTAAGTATTCACTACACTACAGAGATTAGATGCAAGATGGAAGTCAAGACACCTTCAAACTGCCTTATACTACAAACACTTGACCACAAATCTTCTGAGGCTGTACTGTTTACTCTAAAGGCAAGACAAAGGTGGGGATTTCCCAAAGCATTTTTAAAATGCCACTTAAATCAAGAATCAGGATGGTGATGGGAGAAGATTTAAAATTGCATGGAACAGCTGTTCCAGTTCAATTTTATATGTAAGTGATGAACATTATTAGCACTCAGTTTAGGATTATACACATCACCATACCTCACTTAAGAAATACAATGGGAATAAATAACTGTATTATTATTGAAGAAATTAAAATCTGTTATATACAGTTAAAGTACCCAATTGTTGCTCAGAAAGTATACAGTACACTGCTATTATTTTCATTGTTGGTAATTTGATTCATTCAGCCCACCAACAAACTCCAGTATATTAAAAAATCTAATGAATTATCTGAAAATACAAGTACTTCCTTTAGTATATCAAATGTCATACTTCAAGTTCAGTGCCAATATTTTGCATTATTATTTTAAATATTCATATTTAATTAGATTAAAAATTAAATTATACCATTTAATTCTCATCTTAGTATTTTTGCAAACATTTTTTCATCTTTAGGAAAAAAGTCCAAAAAGGTGTTTTGCACTAGTGGAGAAGGAGAAGGCAGAGAGAGAAAGATAAAGTGATAGAAAATGATTGTCAGTAAAAAAGGCTCAACAACAAATTACTTATTTGTTTAATAAGATAAAGTAAAAAGAGGAATA
The DNA here is from genome assembly GCA_013396655.1 of Campylorhamphus procurvoides. NCBI lineage: Eukaryota > Metazoa > Chordata > Aves > Passeriformes > Dendrocolaptidae > Campylorhamphus > Campylorhamphus procurvoides. Next base: position 40,350 of record WBMV01008408.1, on the reverse strand, counting down.
TAGATAGTGAGTAAATATTTTTCTCCCTTCAGATATTGGTACCCCCATATTCCTACAGCTGTTGAGTGAATTTTCCTATGCCATGCTGCACACATCTCCTCTGTGAAGAAACATTAACTGTGATGTCTCACTCCTCACTGTGCAACAGTCTTCTGGTTAGGATCACTACATGCTACTCTTTGATCCATACACAGTTGACTTTTCCCAAAGATCTTGCAAGCTACAGGTAAAAATAATATCACAAAGATTTCTCAAGCCCTAAGAATGAGCCCAAACAGAACAGATATAATTCTTCAATCACAATGCCTTCTACGAGTCTCCCAGTACAGAAGGTTATCCAGAATTCAAAATATAAAGCAACTTGTCATTTCTAAAACAGAAAATCCACCAACAAACTCATTAGTTGAAATATCTGCTACTTGTTGTTTGTTAAGTGAATCAAAGTTATAGCATGCATAGAAAGTATTCTAAGTAATTTTTTTAATTTTATATAGAACTGCTGAATTGATTCAATAATGACACTTCATTTTCTTGAACAGACGAATGTAGAAAAAGGAAGCATTTAATCAGAAGTCTTTGATTCATGTGTATAGTCATATTCTTAAGTCATAAAATCCTTCCCAAAAATTCTGCACTGACTACACAGAGGATGTCAGAGTTTTGATAATCTGAATAATAACGTTTCTACTCATTAGTTTAGCCTCTGCAATCTCTAGGTGTTTCAAGTAGAAACAAACATAGATGTAACCACATCCAAATTTTGTGCTTTTCAAGTCTATAAATTCAGAGTGAAATATTCCACTCACTTCAGTAATTTGAATTTTATCTTTGGCCTGCAGTTAAAATCAGTGGAAAAGAGAGGAAAGGAAAAGGGGAGGAAACAGAGACTTACAAGACTGCAAAATTTATTTGTACTTTTTTCTTTCATATTGACGTTGAAAAACCTCAGTATTAAAAGAACTGCTAAGAGAGTTTTGTTTTTTTATTAGCAAAAGTATTTACTCAAGCAATTGGAAAGCCAGTCAGCTCATGCTGGAGAAACGAGCTTCAAATCAACAGTGCAAAATGAGCCATTTTATATGTTTCACTACATGATTACATCATACAGTTTTGCATGGTAATAAGATTACAACATCTGATTATGCATATTAATGTTTAGGCGTAGACTAGGTGGAGTCTGGGCGGAGCCTTCCAGAATCTTCTTTTGGCATCAGGATTAGGTGGTCATTTCCAGTCTTCGGCCTCACTCTAGGGTCTTTAGCTCCTCTTCTTCACCTTGAACTCTCTGGTCTTTATTGTTCATGACGAAGCTTACAGAAACTACTGGTTTAAGGCCATTTTGCTCTATTCAAATGTCTACATAGTCTTGATTAACAGCACTAGGCTGTTTGTATATAGTCTCTAAGATCAGGTCCAGTGGTTTGAACAGAATATAACTCTATGTTCTCTGATAAAACTCAGGCAAGGCAGGTGCTGAACAGTTTCTAGTGATCCGGTTAACCATTTCTGGGGTCTATCCATGTTTCAATATTTAAATGAAAAACTTGTTAAGTAATCTGACACCCAGTCTTCCATCATTACTCATGTATGTCAGAATTATTCACACCTCACATAGTTTATATTACCTAAAAAAATGTACAGTGCTGAAAGTCAGTAAACTGCAACCAACCACTAAATGTGAGTCAGAAAATTGTATGTGGTATTGTCTAGAACAGCCAAGATCAGGTGTCTTGTCTCAATGAAAATAACAGATTAAAATCACATACATACTGTGAAATGAATGGTATCTAATAGCATTCCTGCTTCTGGAGCCTTTCCCAGTTTCTAAAATACTGTGACTATATCATTGTCTGGGTAAAATCTATATTAGTATAACTCATATGCTGAATGAAAGAAGACATGAAAGAAGACGTAAGTTATTATCTAAAGCTGGAGTCCAGAAGACAGAGCTATGCTGAGAATCCTAGACTTCTTTAAATATTCTTTCTTGAAAGAAGTTAATACGAATGCTCAAAACTGTCCAGCCTTTTCTGGGGAATCAGGAAACTTGGTTACTCCTCTGAGTGCCTCTACAGTAATAGATATAGCATGGGAAACTAACAGCAGGAGTCAGAAGTCTTTGTGTTTGCAGTTACAGCACTGTGGCCTCCTTGGGATTGCAAAATGTTGTGAGATGGCTTACATGACTGGAGAACTGCAACAGATGGGTACAGTCACTTTAGGAAGCACTCTCTGTGAAGAAAAAGCATGTGTATAATACTGCATGTGAGAGAGCAGTGTAAGGCAAGGAAATGCACGGAGTATATACTGGCCTTGGGACTACTGAGTAGCCAGTCAAGAGCAACCAGTTCAAAATTATCAGGCAGACCAGTACAGACGTTGCTATGGTGGTATCTGACACAGGTTCTGACAGGAAGCAGAGGAGGCCTTCCTGAAACATGTGGAAGAAACTTCACATTCACAGGCCCCAGTTTACAAGCAGAACTTCAATCACTCTAATATTTGCTGGAAAGACAAATATTAGGCTAATATTATGCTGGAAAGGCAGCAGGGCAAAAGTAATCTAAGACATTTCTGAAGTGCTGAAGCACAGGTGAGCAAGGAGATAACAATGAAAAGTGGACATTTAGAAACAAGAAAAAACTGACTGTGAGTTTAAAAGTTTTGAGCAGTCTTAGCTGTAGAGACCATGATGGTGAAGTTCAGGGTCTAGAGATGAGAGAGCAAGGAAAAAAGGCAGGATCATGTTATGGATTTCAGGAAAAGAGACTTTACCTTCTTCAGAGATCTACCATATCATGGGATACTGCTGTAGAGAAAAGAGTCCAGGAAAGCTGGTTGACAATCTCCTTCAATCTCAAAAATGTCCATCCCACCACACAGGAAATAAGCAGAGGTGGCAGGAGGCCTACATGGAAAAGCAAGGACCTCCTGACTGGACTGATACAAAAGGAAAGTGTAAAAGAGGTTGAAGGAAAGACAGATAACCTAGAGGAAGTGATGCTGTTCAGTCTTGCAAGAATAAATACAGGAAAACCAGTAAACACCTGCAGCTGAATCTGGCAAGGGCTGTTAAAGGCAATGAGGAAGGACACTACAAGAGTATAAAAAATGAGGAAGACAAGAGAAAGCTTGGGCCTGTTGCAGAGTAGGGCTGGGTATCTGGTGACAAAGAACATGCAAAAGATCAAGGTTCTTCGTGCCCTCTTTGACTCAGTCATAACCAGTAAGACTGATTGAGGTGCATCTGTAGGCCCTGAGACCAAAGCAAATGTCTGGAGGAAGACAGACATACCCTTGGTAGAAAAGGACAAGGTTAGAGAACACTTAAGGAAACAGCATACACAAGTCCACGGGCTTGATAGGATGGGTGCACAAGTGCTGAGGGAGCTGGTTGCCTGTGATGCCACTCTCAATTATGTGTGAAAGGTCATGTCAATTGACAGAGGTCTCTGAAGGCTAGAATAATCAAAGAATCCTGTCTTCAAGGAATTCAAAGAAGGAAGGACTCAGGAAAAACAGATGAGCCTTGCAGCAGTCTCTAGGAAGGTGATGCAGCAACTAACCCTGAAAAACCGTTCCATATATATGAATGAAAAGAGAAGATTTGGAGTAGTCAGTATGGATATATAAGGAGGAAATCAAGTTTAAGCAAATTTACAGAATCCTACAAAGAGGTGTAGAGCTGCGTGGATAAGGGTAAAAAGCATGGTAAGTACCTCAACTTTATGAAAGCTTTTGACACTGTCCTCTGTAACATCCTCATAGATATTCTGGCAAAGCAAAGTTTAGACAAGTTGTAGGAGAGGTGGATGAAAAACTGGCTGAACCACCAGGCCCAGAGTTGTAATCAGCAACAGTAAGTTGCAACCATGTATTCCACAGTGAATACCTGTGCCAATACTGTATAACCTCATTGTCAAGGACCTGAGTGTTGGGACAATATATCAGAAAGTTCATAGGTGACAAAAAACTAGGAAGTGGGACTGATACACCAGAGGGTTGTCCTGCTGTTCCAAGGCAGCTGGACAGGCTGAAGAATTGGGCAGAGGGGAATCTCAGGCAGTTTAACAAATGAAAATGCAAAGTCCTGCACCTGGGAGGAATAACTTCAGGCACCAGTACTTGCTGGGGAGCAACTGATTAAAATGCAGATTGGCTTTGCTTTCCTTTCCTTTAAGAGAAGGACATGAGTTGAGGAACAAGTTGATTATGAGTCAGCCATGTATCCTCAGAGAAAAGACAGTGTTAAGACTGCACCAGGAAGTGTATTGCCAATAGGTTGAGGGCAATGATCCTGCTTCTCTACTCAGCCCCGGTGAGGCCACATCTCAAGCGCTGTCTCCAGTTCTGGGCTCCCTGATACAAGAGAGACAATGAAGGTCCAAAAGGACAATAAAGATGATTAGGAGACTGGACCATCTCTCTAATGAGGGAAGGCTGAGGGAGCTGGGCCTGTTCAGCCTCAAGAGATGACTGAGAGGGGATCTTGTCAATGTACAGAAGTATCTGAAGGGAGAGTGTCAAAAAGATGGAGCCAGGCTCTTCTTGGCAGTGTTGAGCAATAGGTCAAGAAGTAAGAGGCTGAAACTTGAATACAAGAAGTTCCATCTGAACACCTTACTGGGAGGGTGATGGAGTGCTGGAACAGGCTACCCAGAGAGGTTGTGGAGCCTCCTCTAGAGCCAACTGAACACAAGCATGAGTAATGTGTTTAAGGCAACCCTGCTTGAGTAGGGAGGTTGGACCAGATCACCTCCAGCAGTCCCTCACAACCTTACCCATTCTGCCATCCTGCCATCCATCTGCAAACTTCCAGAAAAATTCATAATTTGTTTAGCCTCCTCTACTGAAACGTATAAAAAATAATACAAAAGAGTGGGCTTTTATATTCCTAAACACAGTGCAAATATTCTTAAATTAAAATGCGAACTTTGATGCCTGAGTAAAATTATGAAGTAATAAGACTATTCTATAATAAGCAACTGCTCGAAAACAAAACAAAAAAATCATCTATTATTCATGACAATAAAGCTAATTACAATTAATTTCTTTTCTGTGCCTATCATTGTAACAAATACCTGATCCCATATAAGTTAATAAATATGTAAATGAAAAGTTACCAAAGCAGGGAAAAAAAGAATTGGATGTTAACAACACTCCATCTCCTTTGGTATTTTGTTAATATATTTTGTGATTTGAAAACTTTGTCAATTTCTGGGTCCAAAGCAACTGCTTGTTTGTCTCATTGGTACATCCAGACATATGCACACTGGGCTTATAGACCAAATCAATACGTTTGCTTGCCCAGAAATGAAAAAATCTTACAGAAAAAAGGTTTCATTGTCTTCCCTGTGAGAATTACAGAAAAAACTTTTTTATGAACAACTGATCTGTCACAATAAATCAAAGTGCCACCAGATCTTAAATTGCATAAACTTAGCTATTCTTGCAAACCAAAGTCTAGTTCTTATATTCTTGGACTGTTGGACTAAGAGCTAGGAAAATGATCAAATTGTTCAAACACACTCTATTCTGGAAAAAGTACTGGTGGTATTCTAAAGATAGGGGGAAAAAATCCTTTTGCTTTTGTAAACAAGATGGTTATGCAAAAAGAAGTGAGCAAACATAGATGCTTACTGTCTCAAAGCAGGAATTTTGAAGCAATTAACAGTAACTGAACAGAGATTCCCTTTGCCTACAGGTAAGAATTGCATAGGATGAACTCTAAAATGAAATTATGGAAAATACTACACTGTGAGAATTCTTTCAGAGAGCCCAAAATTACTCAGAAAAATTACTCTAAGAAAAGGTTATATCAGGTGTGTAGCACGGTGAAAACTACAGATGTTGAAGGTATTTGTTCAACATTATTGAGGTTTGGATTGGCTTCCTGCCAAATCCAGCTGTTGGCCACACAGATTTCTCCCCTCCTGAGAGAAAAAAAGTACCAAAAGAAAATTGTAGTAAATCTACATATATATCCACATATATTACAGTTATATACAATTAAACCCTGTGAATATACAGAACAAGAATCCCAAACAACCCCAAAAGAGAAAAGGGGGAAAGAGAAAGGGAAGAAAGGACAAAAATGGGTAAAAATAAAACAAAACAGACACAGACATTTGAAAACTCAGTGAATAGCTCAATAAAGTAACGAACTCAATAAACTCTCACCAAACTTCCCTCAAAGAAACAGCGGAAATCTCCACCTCTGCGTGACTTTTGGACAACAGCTGTCAGATAGGCCTCAGCTCATATGAGAGCGATGAGCTGCTGTCTTCTAAGCACCCAAAAGAAAGAGAGGAACCTCCCTCCTTTGTCTTTATATACACCTGATTATGTAAAGGAATGGTGTGAAATACTTCCTTAGTTACAACCTTGTTACCAGGGGAGGCCTAGATCAAAACAAAGAAAGCTAAACCACCACAAACATCTACTCTGCTTTAGTTATGTGTATACATGCATACTAGCATAGTAAAAGCTATTAAAAAGCTCAGTTCTATTTTTACAAAGATTCTTTACAGTTGTTTGTTTTGTTTGACAGAACAGAGACAGTAGAAAACTTTCTTCCTACTTCATTTTGGCTACAAGATCTATCACTTGATGCCAACTATATACACTAATTTGATGTAGACATGATTGGGATATTCTAAAGACCTTTTTTCCATATCTATCTCCATCTTGTGAGCTCACTGTATTCAGTTCAAGAGGGGGCTTCAAAGAAATTCCACCTACCCTTAAAATAAGCAGGACAGTGTCCATGCTAAAAATAGTGCCATCTCTCTCTTTTAGTTAGTAACCCCACAGAGCACTCCATCACCTTAAATAATGCATAAATTGTCCACATGTCCAGCACTAGAGATTACTTAAAATTTAGCACAGACCTAAGAGAAAGCCCTTGGATTTGATACCCCGCATTGAACTGCCTGGCATTCCTGACAGCTTGAAAATGTTACTTTTTCTCTCACAGAACTAGGATTCTCCATCTGTAAAAAATTGAGAACTACCAATTTTACTTTCAAAAGGAGAAATTCACCTTTACTTTTAAAGGAGAATTTATTAGTATTTGTTATGTAATCAGAGATTATGTTGATAAGCACCCTGGCGAAAACAACAGCAAAAAAAAAACCAATTGAAGATAGATAGATAGACAGACAGTTAGACAGATAGATAGATGATAGATAGATAGATAGACAGACAGAAAACAAAAAGAAACGTAAACACAAACAAAAAAAAAAACCTGACGGCAACAACAAAAACCAAAAACCAAAGAAAGGAACTAATAAAGTTTAGAATTCATATGATGCACAACAAATAAGTAAAGGCACATAGTGAATAATGGTGATCAAAGTAAATCTTGAACACCTTTCTCATGATGCAAAAGTTTAACAGAAAAAAATATCTCAGTATCTGATGGTGACATTAAGAATCAAAGATCATTATATTGTTGTTATAAAAGCTGTAGGCTAATGTCCCCTTATTGCTAAGCATTTTGTTTTCCACTATTAAAGCCTTCCTTTTTATAGCATGTCTTTTTCAAATGACAGTGTAAATGTAGTGTTTTAGAAGCTTCATTTCTTTATGTGCTAGTTATTAAGCATGTTCTGTTACTGTGTTTGTCTGCAGAGAGTTGAGCCTCTATTTCAAACTTAAGTACATTCTTTTTTGAGCGGAGGCCTCCGTTTATCCAAAACAGCAGCCTTTTCATGAGTACTGCACGTATAGCTTTGACAACCTGTTTGTCCAGAAGATTTACCTGATAATACATAAGAAAAGTGCTAAGTTTAGCAAACACCTGGCAAAGGCTTTGTAAATTATCAAAAGCTAATTGCAGCCCAGCAGAGAGAATGGGTGATAGAACCATATGCCCTCTCAGGGTTCAGGGAGTGACAGTGCCTTAGGAGGAGCATTTCACATTACTAAGGCATTATAAGGGTAAGAAAGAACCAACATAATGAGACATAATATCAGATGGAGTCTTTAATGAATTTCCTTTTTTGTTGTATAATTTTCAAAGTTTCATTTTGTCTTTGTTTGAGTAGTCATAGATAAGATTATGTCTGGTACACAGAAACTTTATTCCTTTGATATTCTTCCTTAATTATAAGTCTTATGATTGCCAGTGAAATCATTTTATTAGCCAAAAAGAAGCTCCACTGCATCTCATTACACTGAACACACACAAAAAAAAATACATTGTTTTATTACAGACCATTACTGCAGCATGTGTGCAGCTCATAATTACTATTTAATCAATAATGATATTAAACCATTACATGATCTTACATTCATTTACTATCAAAGCCAGGCTACTTGAAGGACTGTATGATAACAAATTTTAGTTCTAGTCTTTACACTAACAAAACTGTTCACAGGAAACTCTTGCCTATATTTTCCTGAGAGCCCTACTGGTCCACCTTTGCATCTGTGAGACAAAAGACTGTGCTGTGAATACAGCTTTGCTTTACTTTTTTTCATACCAAACTATTAAAGAACTTTTCTAGACTGCCTTAAAGATGAGTTGTTACTATAAAAGCAAAATACCTCTACAGAGACATTAAAAAGACGCAATTTGTACATAAGAGACTACCCATATATCAGTGTTGAGTTGCAAAAACAGGGTGCAGAGGGAGGAAATGATGGTGGCTTTTTCGAGTTGTTTTGAAACAAAGATCTTTTCTGTGTTTAGTCTTTTGTGCATTAATTAAAATTGTATTTATAGTCACAAGATCTGTAATCAGGTTTGTTTTTCTGAGTAAAGAACTCTTTTGAGCTTGTGATTAACTATGAAAGAACCAAATGAATGAAATTTGACAAATGTCCAAAAACTATTTTCAATGTTCTCTTTTTGCTCTGATAAATAGTCCCAGATGATATTTGACTGATAATAGGAAGTCTGAATGTCTGGACTTGCATTCACTGTAGCATTTTGAATTAGAATTTTACTAAGATTGGATTATTCTATAATTCATCAAAAGGAACCATTATTTGCAGTCTTGCATAACATAGTAATGGCAAGTTTCAATTATTGGTTAGGCACAAAAATCCATTAGCCAGCAGCTTCTGGGTCACATCCAACCAGACTTCAACAGATATGCTCACTTAAATGACTTCTTATTTTCAATCTCCTGTTAATAATCACTTGCTTCCACAGGGAAAAGCAAACAAACTTGCAGAAAAACTGTGAACAACATACCAGTCACAGACACAGATACACCAAGATAGCTCCTTTTACAATTTAATATTTTAAATTCATAGTTATATATAGTTGTACATAGTTATATTCGTTGTTACATGCACATCCATCACAGTTTTTCTTTTCAGGCTTGCTCAAGCAACAAGAATACATGCCCAGAACCAATTTTATGTCAAATTTTATTGTGTTGACACCCTGTTTGGTATGTATTTGAGACACTTTTTGGAGAAGGTGGAATCTGCTTTCTTTCCTTCATTCATTTACAAACTGTGACTATATTCTGCTAACAATGTAGGGCTGCTTTAGTGTCTTGTTTTACTTTTGAAGAACAGTCACACATATCACATACACCCATGCATACAGGTCACTGTCATAAATGCAGCCTGACATGTTCACAGAAGTACAAAGCATGTTATTACCTTTACTTAGCTTGTAATTTTTACTGCTGCAAAAGCATCTTCATTTAGTACATGTGGTGTTGTGACTCAAATTATCTAGTGTTTAAAATAAACTTTACATGAAGTATTTGTCTGTAGCTTAATAAAACAGTAAAAGACTTTTATTTTTTCTATCTGAATCACTCCTATACACACCATGAAGGCATCTGACCTAGAGTTACATAGGCACACTGAAGGAGGCATGTTAATCTGAGAAGAATATCTTTTCTTTATGTTTCCTTTTCAAGGAGAATAGGAAGAAGTTTGCAGGCTGGGCTCAATGTACTGATCGGCAAATTCTAAATTCAGGATTTTAGTTCAGATTGCTGCTTGAAATATGTCTTCAATTGATGCCAGTTCCACCATTAAATTTATTTCTCTATCTCATCTACATAATGTCAATATATATATATATGTGTGTGTGTGTGTGTATATGTATATATATATGTATGTATGTACATTAGCACCATGGTCTGGGATCTTTACTTACACTTATTTTACGACACAGTTTTCTAACTAGGTGAAATTTCTGAAGCTGAAAAAATGTCATCCTTCTAATCTGCTACATTTCTTTCAATGCAATGTAAATTGAAAACTGGGTAGAAACCCATAACAGTACTATCCTCCATAGTAGTTTTAGCCCAACAATAAAGTCTACAGTGTTTTTCCAATTTGTTTAGCTACATAGTTTTTCAATATATTATTTATAAGTACAGCATAATAATTCAAAATACTACATTAACTAAGAAAAAGCAGTCAGGTAGAGATGTCTCAGTTTAGTAACTTGTTAATTTGCTTCCTTTAATCTCTACCTGCTAGAGATGTTGTGATAGAAAAGGTGATACCACACACGTTTGTGATGTATACCTATATGAGCAGTTTATATCCCATTTGTACAGATGAATTTGTACATATGTTTTATGTATGTATGTTGTTTTTTCCAACAGGTAGTTAAAGATAGCAAAACATTCATGTAGTTTGTCCAAGATGCTGAAAATTTTCTCAGGAGTCAATTTAGTGTTATACTACAGGTGCAGTTTTATAGTCATAGTTTCCATCCAGACTATGTTTATCTTGCACATATGTAGAGAAGAAAAACTACATAAACCAGCAAAAGCCCAAAACAAACAACCCCTTAAAAAAAAAATGAAAAGCAGCAAAATGTTAAAACTCTGAAAAAAAATTAAGAATTTCTGATGTAAAATCAGGGCACATTAAGTGAAAACATACAGTACTACAACTGCAGTATTTGACTTTCCAAATGCAGTCAGGAACAGTCTTCATTAGTTAATTAGCGCAGGAAACTATTCTTCAAAACTTATCTGGATTATATAAAATGGTGTGATAATTAGAGTATAGAAAAATATTAATTTATTTCCTGATTTGCTCTTCTTATTTAACAGTATTTCACCTCACAGAAACATTTTTAAACATTTTGAAGGTATAGAACTTCAGTGATATTACCACCAGACAGGTAATCACACAAAATTTAAAAGATCAGCTGACAATATGCTTGTTTTGTTACCTTTGGGTTATGATTGAGTTTTCTGTATTGATGGCATTGAAAGTTACATATTAAAACACCAGGTTTGCAGGTTAAAAGCAGAAATAAGATACTTATTATCAGCAGGTATAAAATGGTACAAATGCTTAGTATCCAGCAAGAACACACATATTTGTTTAGTTAAACTGTGCTGGACTCATAGGTACTTAGAACTAATTGTTACAACTCAGTCCAACTGTACTGGGTGTTCCATCCTAATTTCAGGCTTCAAGAGATTTTGTTTACACAAACCCTTGTAAAGCCCTTGGTTCTTTGGTACCTTGAATTATAATGTCCGGAAGATAACTGCATACTTTTCTCCAAGAGGTTTCTTTTAATTTGGTGACTAAATTGGCATTTTGGCAAAAAGAGTTTTACAGAGATAAACACGTAACTTCACAAAACATTTCAGCAAGTTACGAGGATTAGAAAACATTGCTATAGAGAACCTTTGCTACACTTTACAAACACAAACTCCATGCTACTTAAAGCATGGTACTCACAAATTAAATACAGAAAATAGCTGTTCGGGTTACCAATAGAAGAAAATAATAAAGCAAGAGAGATTACAAAAAGAATAAAGAGAGAAAAAGATGAGAGAAAAAACATAGTTACCACTGAGAAAATCACATATTGATGGCTTCAAAGAAAACAGGCCAGAGACAACAATGGAGACCTTGTGCTGCCTCATTACCTGTTCTGATCTCTGGCCACTCCCTGCAGGTGGGACCTTTGGTTCACTGACCACTCATTGTCCCCTTAGCCAAAGTGTGGGGTGCCATACCCAATTAGAGGCTCTAGGAGGTGTGATGTGGGTGGGTTAGCAGGCATGTCTTCTTTGATGTGGCTGCCATGACCATCTCAGCTGCAGGCAGGGTGCTCTCACAGACCTAGTCTCAGCCCTTCCTGTCACCCCCACCCCTTGCCACACACTCACAGAAACACAACCCACAAAGGTGGTTCGAACCCAATAATAACTGATCGGGTGTGTAACACTGATCCAGTGCTCAAAGTGAATTTTTGATATCACCACAAAAGTCTTTTTTCTTTAGTACAATAGACATGCGTATGGTCTGTTCTATTAAAGTAGTATTTCTTATTATGTCAAAAATTCAGTTCCAGTTGCATACAAATAATTAAGGACAGTGTAGGTTATATCACAATAGCAAAGGCAGATCAGCAATTATCTAATTTGGTTAATTCCAGGGTACTTGGATCAGAGAATGATACTCCAAAGTAACAACACTGGTTTGTTAAAAAATGATAGATGTGTCTATTGTGATTGCCAGCATAAAAAATTTTGAACATCAGATGTTGCATGAACTGCACAGTATATGTCATCTCTTCGGTTTAGGGTTTATTTACTCTCCTATTATCTCCCTTTGAGTTTTCTGATATTTGTATAGGACTATCAAATATTGTAATTAGTACTAACAGCACATACTGAATGTTTTAAACATTTTAGAATTCCTTTTTTTCCCTCTTTCAATTTTTTTCACTATTTATAGATAAACAGGGAAATTAAATACAGCTAATGAAAATTACTGTGTTTCTGTGGAGGTCAGTGTGTTTACCCTGGTTTAAGAAAACAGCTTCTAGACTGCTTCAGAACTGCAGTCATTTAGTATTCAGAAATGCACACATGCACTAATCACTGCTTGCTCCAGAAGATCAGGTGGAATACTCCAAACATTCTTATGAAAAATTAAAACCAAATTAGCTCAGTTTCTGAAGTGAAAAAAGAAAAACCTGCATTTCCTTTTCCCTTGAAAGTTTTATCTCTGGTCCTTGGAGTTGACAAATCAGAAATTATCTTTGCTTCTAATAACCACAAATTACATATTTAGAGCTTCAAGCTGTCTACACAAATGGCTTCAAGTTTTGTAAACATGACTTGAATTAATTTATAACCATATTCCCAACAGTTGAAGCACATAGTCAAAAGCAGTTTCATGATGCAAAAGCTTGTTTTCAGTTCTGTACATTCACTGTCAGTGAGACTGTCCAGACAAATTATTTCAATGCCTAAATAATGGACTCAGTATACTGTAGTTTGTGGGGTTTTTGAAGATACAGAATAAACACTGGACATTTTATCAGAGAGTAACTAAAAGTTAGCATTCTTATTGCCCAGAGTTTGCCAAAGTGCTGAATGGTGTTCATGCAAACATATGAAACAGTAAGTTCCACCTCTGTAAAAACACATACAGCTTTCTTAACATGCTTGGTTTCAGTTAGATTTTTTTTTAATATAAAATGTGTGTTATAATTACTATTTCCAGTATTATTTTATTTTGCTGCTTTTGAATGTCTCCCCTCAACTGATAATACAGGTTGATCTTAGTGTGCTGCTGTTTTAAGATTATTTGCATGCAAACTCAGAAGAAATGACAGAATATTCTGCACTGAAAGGAATCCACAAGGATCATGGAGTCCAATTCTTAAGAGAATGGCTTGTACAGAGATCAAACCTGCAACCTTAACATTATCAGCATCGTTCTCCAACCAACTTACCAAATCTTAGGGCTGATATGGCATAATGCAGTTTACTTTGCAAAATAACTGGATATTTGCAGAAATGATCATTGGTCTCTTTCTCTGGGAGTTAAGGAGAAAGCAGAATCCAGGATCTCAGTAGCATTAAACTAGAATATGTTTTGCCCCTGTTGTGCACCAAAACCACAATTGTACCTAGTCTGAGGGCCTGCAATCTGTTTGAATTTAGGTCCAGTGTTTACAGATGTATCATAGCTCAGAATACATCTGAATAAACAAGATATGCTGATTTAGGATCAAGATATTAAATGATAGCAAGCATATTAAAAGTATACTTACTAGGTTACACAATAGGGAGTAGTAAAATGATCGTGCCAGAGCACACAGGATAAAAATAGAAGGGTCACAAAGGCAGAGGAAAATAAACTAGGGCAATTATTATGCCACTATGCTGCAGAAAAAAAGTCAAGAAAAAATTTGAGAAAGATCCCTCATTATTTGAAGGTCCCATCTTCCGCATGTTCCACTTGTATTTCATGCAATCTGCTCTCATCTGCAAGCAGTTCTCTCACTTGGTAAAGACCACAAGACTCTCAGATTCTCAAGACCGCAAGTTCTGTTCCTTGTCATTAAATTTCATTAAGGTGTAGTCTAGAGATTCATTTTGTACAGTGATACTCTAACCCTGTACAATTCTTCCTAATATGGACAGACTTATTTGAGAATTTACACAAGTGGTTACATACCTGCTACACCATACTGTTAGAAATGTGGCATAATAGCTGCTGTTCCCTGAAGACTGAAGTTCTAATTTGCAAAGAAAGTTTCTGATTCAAACCCTAATCTAGCCTCTTTTCAGATATTTAGACCAAACAAAACTGAGAGTTCAATGCTTATGAGCTAAGTTCCAGAAACACTAACCTAATGTTTCTCTATACTATGGATATTGGAGTGAACTATTGTCCCATTACTGATGCATTTTTCTATTATTATCTCTTATGCATATACTCAAGCCTACAGTCTTCATAGAGTCAAGAATATTATTAAAATCAATGTAAGAAATATGTCCAACAAACAAACCTCAGATATATAAAAGTGCATTCTTTAATTCTTTTGAAGTCAGCGTACCTTTTCTTGGAACACAGACTTGAGTCACATGAGATAAAGTCTTCATTTCATTGTACATTAGTATGAGATGATTTAGCTAAGTTTATATCCAGTCTGTTCAGCTAAAGGGACACTATTAGAAGGAATAAACAAGATATCTTGTCTGTCCTAAAACATGGATTAGAATGCAATACAAAATATGTACAAATTCTTGCCATGCAACTGACTATGTTTCATTTTATTCTGGCTTGAACAGGCTATCATGCCTTTCATCTGGCACTTAATTCTGGCTTGGATACTTTGTTGAATGCAAATTTTTACTTAATCTTCCCAGCAGTGCAGAAAAATCATTAGAAAAATTAGAAAAATCATCCTGTCTAGAATTGTGACATAAGTTTTTTGGGTAATAAGAAGACTTAGATTTCTATTTTCTCTCCCTGAGGTGAAAAAAAAACCAAAAAAAAAAACCATGCAAATTTCTCTTAACACTACTCTGTCACTTCAGATTCAGTGTAGAACAGGATATTAAAAAAAATCAACAAAAAAAAAAGAAAACAACCAACCAAAAAAGAAAAAAAGCTCCTTTTCATAGATTAAAACATCTTAATATGAATTGTAGGAATTGATCTGCCTCCCTCTTCTGTGTTGTCCCATATTGCATGCAAATAACTGAAGAATCTGGCCACAATTTAGACTGCATTTTACAGTCCCATTACACATTTTGAAGAGGATAGATTCCATTTAAGCATTTCCACTCAACCATTCTATTGAAAAAGACAATGAAAAAAGACCCTTTCTTAACTTAGTCTGCATGTTTTGGGGTTTTTTTCTAGAATTCATTCCTCAGATGGAAGGCCACGTTCTCAATGAAGGCTTTAGCTTGCTGAAGCACAAAAGTTTTCTCTCCTTTTTTCTTCAATATACAAATATTCTAATATTTCTCTTTTTTTACAAAAAAAAAAACATATTCCAAGGATCCTTCTGATAAATACGAAGTGAAAATGATTCATTTACAAAACAGGAACTGCAAAAAACCCCACACATGTTTTTTTTTGAGGATAACATAAACCATCAATAATGAACAATTCTCTTTCTATGACTAGCATCTTTTCTGACAAATGCTTTTGTAAGTGCTCCCAAGAGAAAAAACTAGACTACTTATTTTCTCTTTAGAGAAAGGAAAAATATAACAAAGCCTTCAAGAAGGCCCACCAACTTTCATTCAGTTGTCATTGAAATCTCTACACAAACAGTTTCAGACACACTGCCGGGTCACAGTGACAGTATTTCTGAAAACCCTACAAGGCATCTGTAACAGCCAAGAGGGGATGACTTCCCCACTCCACAACCCCTCTGGGTCAGCAGGGATTGCAAAATCTCCACTTGTGCAGGAATAAAGAACCTGCAAACACTACGAGCCTGTGGTGGTGGAAAAGCCTTTACTCACACGTTGAGAGGGTATTTAAGACCTTTGGGAGTGAGCTTTAGGAAGTACGGTGTGACTGGGGAAGGATTATGGGGGAGGGGAGTGGCCTGGGGGCACAGGAACCAGTAACGGAACAGGAGGATCAAAACCCAGTAGAAACCCAAGAACTGGGGAGTGACGGGTGAGACATCCAGTAAGGTTAGGAGGACGGCGGGGCTGGATGTCCAGGAAGGAGGGAACATGTCTTCTTCCAGAGAAGCCACATGGGTGCTGGAAACCCTAGGATTTACAAGCTTAAGGGGAGACCCGTGCAATAAAAAGTGCAGGTTATATTAAGTTCTAAAGTCTCTGCTCTTCTGGAAGTTGCTGTAGTGATGGTTTTATTTCTAAAGGTGTCCTTTTCCAGCAGTTGTAGTTGAGACGCTTCTCTTCCTCTGTCTCCCACATGTTGTGACAGGGTTTTTTTCCAACACAGCTGCACTATGTACAGCACCATTCTCCAGCCTGAGGAGGCATGCACCTGGGGCAGGAAGCAATGGCTCTCAGCAAGTTTCTGTGCTTCAGTCTGGCTGTCACAGGAGACATCTGAGAGCTGCTTCTGCACACTGTTCTAACCAGAAGAAGAGGCTGGACCTGGTTCAATCAGTTGATATTTTATATTTGAACCAGCTATACCAGTTATGTGTTCCCCTTCTCCTCCCAGAACTTGTCCTCCATCAGCAGGAGAGCAAGGAGATGGGAAGGGAAGATAATGAGCTTATTTCAGGGATTAGGTAAACAGTCCAGATAATACTCCAAATTTTGATTTCATTTTTAGCAGCTGGATTCATGTCTATTATTATTAAAGCTGACAACTAAGTACATATGGAAGCCTTCTGAAGGAGTTGTGGTTTGTTCAAATTAAAAGTAAGAGAGGAACTACTGTGCCCAGATCTCATGAACACCTGTGAGCAGAACAAAGTAGGTAATTAAGTCACTGTTCCTGTGTTCTTCAGCCCCTTTATCAGAAGTGGCAAGATAGCCACCTGCACATGGTTTGTTTGTGGCTATATTTTTCCTCAGGATTTCTCAGTTTGAAGAGTCTTATTATTTCCTATTTACTTTTCTTCTTAATAAGTCTTTCCACTACACTGCTCTTGTGATCTGACAGCAGAGTTTGCCGTGTCTCTACTACTTTTGATTAGCCTACTTCAGATGCATTGAAAGCCTTGAAACTTGAGCTGAGTACAAGGCAGAATGCTGCAGAGATGTCATGCTAACCTTAGAAAAAAGTTACTTTTCCCTTGTTCTAGCCAAAAAAATATCCAGCAGAAAATTTATTGTAGTCTTACCCTTCCCTTTTAGAGTGGGAGAATAAAAAAGTCACAGTCTCTAATTAATATCGCTCTGTAGCTATGTCTCACCAAGGTGTATTGTGTCCCAGTTTATCACCATGTGGGCTTAACCAAAACTGTGTATTCTACATCCTCTATGTAATTTCTGATGAACTGTTAATAATGGATTGTTTGCAGCAGCAGCCCAGGGCACACCTGACACTTCAGGCTACAAGGTGGGTGTTAAAGGACCCTCCGACACATTGGAATTTTCTGTCCTCACACCAATGACTCAGTTGTGATAACTCCCCTTGAGGAGGCATCCCCTTCACACCCAGTCTGAGGGGTCATGTCTAGTAATGGGCCATTAGGGACTGGCATAATAGGCTGCTGCAATGACCTAGACCATCAAAGGTTCCAAAAATATTCCATGACTCACAGAGTTAAATCACACATTGTGAAACCCCTTGCCCTGGGGTAAGTATGGGGCATTTCCACCTGAACCTAAGCATATATAATCTTTGGTCTTTGGGACTTCT
>WBMV01008408.1:0-21813 GCA_013396655.1 Campylorhamphus procurvoides | reverse complement strand
TGGTGTTTTTCAGACTTTCAGATATTGAGGGGTGTTTAGACTTACTAAGGGATTTTCTCACATATTCTGGGGCTCTCTGAAGGCCGTGATGTTTTTTAGGCTTTCAGATATTGGGGTGTTTAGAGTTACTGAAGGGATTTTCTCACATATTCTGGGGCTCCTTGAAGGCCATGGTGTTTTTCAGAGACACCTGCAAGATAACTTGAAGTCAAAACAAAAGAAGAGCCCAGAAACCGTTGGAGGGGGTCCAGGGGGGCCT
This sequence comes from Campylorhamphus procurvoides, assembly GCA_013396655.1. Lineage (NCBI taxonomy): Eukaryota > Metazoa > Chordata > Aves > Passeriformes > Dendrocolaptidae > Campylorhamphus > Campylorhamphus procurvoides. Next base: position 21,554 of record WBMV01008408.1, on the reverse strand, counting down.
GGCCGGGGACCCTGAGGGGTGGACCCCCGGGGAAATTAGAAATAGTGATTGGTTATGGATATTTCATATGTTAATTGGGTAAAAGGGTATAAAAAGGATAACCCTACTGAGGGCTGTGTCTTCGATCTTCGGGGGATTCTCGGATGTGGTGGGAATCCTCGTCGTTGACCCTCGCGCATTTGATGGGGCCCAGCAGAGACACGGAGTCTCCGATCTCCCGAATAAAGGTATTGTCTATCTTTCTCCATTGATGTTTGTCTGAGTGCCCATTTTCCAGGATTTTAGGCATCACTCCTATCAATTAATGTGCCATATGTAACCCCCAAACTTGCACTCAGTCGTTCTAAATTGTAGAACTTGGAGAAACAGGCCATGTTAGAACATGGGTTAGGAGCATGATGCAGTTCAGTTCTCAAGGCAGTAGACAACTTTCAGGACCTGTGACAAAGAACTGGAGCTATAACATTTTACTTGACCACTTCATTGTAGCAGGCTATTTTTTATAACTTACAGTATGTTTGCACAACTGGTCAATTTTGGTTTGCATAGCTTTGCTCCATGAATAAACTAGGAGCCCTCTAAGATGTACAGTCAGCAAGAGGACCACAAAATGATTGGTTAAAATGAGAAAGTACATTCACTGTGAATAGAGCTGAAATGCAGCAAGTAAGCACAAATGATGCTTCAAAAATAAATCATACTAGTGCAATGTCTCATTGACTATGTAAGTTATTCCTGAATAATTTCTTCTTTTCTAATAAATAAAATAGTCCCCAAAATTATCCAGTTCCTTCTTTATGTATACATATATTTATTTATACTTTTTATATTTTTTTTTCTTTCTTTATCACAATAGCAGTCTCTTCAACTGAAAGGGAGAACAATGGTGGATTACAGAGCAATATATGTTTTATCCATAATAGAATTTTGGATATTTAATCTGTTCATGCGTATTTATCCATTTTTAAAGATCAACTAATGAAAATTGACTCTTATTTTGATTAAAAAGACCTTTCAGTATCTAAACTTATACTAATAAATATTAACCTGCATCCCAACAGGAAATCCAAACTGTAATTGTCTTTTAATATTTAATATGGGTTCCCCTTTCTTTCTCTAATTGTTATTTAGCAGGCATTCTTTTTTTTTTTTTGGTAATACCAGAGTTATGGCATAGCCTTCAAGCATACAACTAGACTTCTCTCTGGAATCTCACAGCCTCTTAGTTTTGTAAACAACTCTAGTCTCATTACTTTTTAATTGATTTCATTTGTAGACTGTAAATGATTGCATGTTACTTCAAAAGGAAGAAGAATTTAAATGAAGTGACAGAAATAGGCTCAGCACTCTGCAAACTGAGATCCTTCCTGGTTCATAGCTAGGTTTTGCTTAAAATCCAATTCTCCACTGTGTTCTTATGAAGTGTGTTCAAAGAGAATTTAAGACTTTTGTGTGGGCTTATAGGGAAGATTTGGCATTATGCAAGACTTCCCATGAAAATGTTTCCACAGGTTAGGTTTTGAAGAAGGAGGTGCCCACCTGGGTAGTAATTATGATGTTTGGTACAACCTGTTTGTTATGGTTTCAGACTGGATCTGGAATTCCTTCCAAATAACTTGGAGCCAACACCCCAGCCTCGGTGAAGATGTTTAACAAAGGAGACAAAAGACATGCAGATGCGGACACTTAACCACTGTGGCTAGGCCTTTGTTGGGATCTTCCCCCTAGCAGGGGGGAGAGGGGGTTGGTTTTTCTCTGGCTTTCTGCGCAGGTCAGAGAGCTCAGTCTGTCATCGGGAGCGAAGAGGACACGAACACAAACACTGGAGATCCCAGCATCACTGGATACTGGATTTGTGTCCCTTTTCTTCCTTTTCCAACTCGACTGTGCTCAGCCGTGGGTGATTATAATTACCACAAAGCTGTCCATAAGAAAAAGAGGAGCTAGCCTGGACACCTATCATCTCATCGGAGGGGAGACCCCGGCCGGCCGGGTGCGACACCGCCACCTGCTGTCCGTAAATATAACTGCAACCCTGGGAGCGAGAGGGTGAGCAGAGGAGGTGCCACAGCGCCACCTGCTGTCCGTGGATATAATTGCAGTCCCCTTTTTGGGGACTAGCCAAAAGAAGACCTCTTTGACTGTTTTGCCTTGTTATTTGAGGGGTGGAGTGGTTTGTTACAGACTGTTGTTGTTTGGTTCTTTTCTGGATATATATATATATATATATAGTTGTGGTTAAGAACTGTTATCCTTTTCTTTATATATATATATTTTTTTTTCCCTAATTAAAGTTCTGTTTTCCTAAATTTAAGGAGAGGGATTATTTCTTGGCCAGCATAATATCTTAGTTCTCTCTTGAACTAAGACACTGTTGAAAAGCAGTAAAAATTCTCAATCCCTTTCACTTCTCGTAGGATGCAATTTAAAATAATTAGAAATTTGGAGTGCAATTTGTAATGTTTAAAGGCATTTAAAATGCAAACGATCATCTAGACAAAACCAGAAGTTTTGTCTTTTCATGTGTGGACCAAAATATATCAGGAATGCAAAGCAGGAAAGTTAGGCAAGATAAACCATCACTACCAAGAGAAAAATAATAGAGAATTAAAGAAGGTTAAGGAAGAATGAATCTCAGTTATTTTGAATTATGTGGGATTTTCCAAGGGTAACATTTAATAAAAATAATCTTTTGTGCATGGTAAAATAAAACTTCCAAAAGCAAGATGTAACATCACCACATTAACAAAACTGAGACTTTGACATATCTGCTCTCTTTAATCATCAAAAATTAGTATATCTCATCTGACTTCTAGACACCAATATCTACGCAAACTTGTTTGCTTCCTTTTTTAGTCAATGGAGAGAAAAAGGTACTTCAAAAGAACACAATTCACCCGACCTATTTTAGTTATCACCCTTAAAAAGAGATGAATTGCACCCTGAAAGAGCCTGTTTTTCTCTGTTGTTTACCAAAAAAGTCAGGAATACAAACTCAATATTCATGTCAATGTTGTAGCTGTCTGAAGTTAGTGGAAAGGTATGCATTTCCATATACAGCTAGGAAGAAACTAGGAAGAAACCTAAACACAACCTCTTGTTTTCATTTTTCCCCTCATTATCCCTATTTTATGCAGCATAACAATGTTCTATTCTTATTACATCTATACCAAGAAAAAAAATACAAATACAACTTATTTGCTTAAAAAAATTATGTTATATACATTTCTTTTCAGTGTATTTAAAAAATTGTTCCTGAAAAGGAACATAAGTAGGGAATGATCTCACCTTTCTTACTACTCAGCAATGCAAGCAACATCAAAATGAGCCGGGATATTTGAAACATCCCCTAGTGCTTAGTTATTCTCAGTCCATGCTGGTGCTTTTTTGAAAGGCCAGGTCGAGAGATGAAACCTGAATCATGATTGTTCCAAAAAGAAGGATCAAAATGTTTGAAAGAGAGGTAAAGAATGAAGGGAAAAGGCAGAAATTTGTTGATTCTGTACTACAAAATCCAATTTCCTTTCATTTTATCTTAATCATGTTTTTCCTTTATCATTGGAAGGAATTTTTGAAGTATATCTGTACCATACATTTTCAAAATATTCAACATCTGGATACTTCAACAATGTAAATTCTAATAGTCAATCTAACATGACCTGTGCAACAAGAGAAGTAACAGGGAGTTAATGTTACTGGGTCAGAATCAAACAGAAAGAGATGGAGAGGAAGTCAAAATGTTAGTCTCTATGTGAGCTGACACATGAACCTTAGAAATAAGTGCTTTATCTAAATGTCCATATCTCTTTATGATCCTTGACATGTAAGCAAAGCACTTTTTTGTTTCCATCCATTCTTTACCCTGTTGATGTGGTTTTTACCCCGTTTAGGGATGAGTTCCAGGGCAAAGACTTCTATCTAATGCTATGTATATCATTGTTCCTACAACACAGTAATTGTTCAGACTGAATGTGCCTATTGGATATGGCTCAACTACTCATCAGACTTCTCTGTTCCTGCATAGAAAACAAGTCAAGGTAGAGAAAGGAAAATAAATAAAATCCCCACACCATTTCTAATTTTCACTGATCTTTTACAACATGAAGTGCTTCTTAATCAACCATAGCAGTAAGTATATTTGTTCAGGAAAAAGAAAATTCATTTTAAATTAAGTTTTCAATTAAAGAAAGAGCAAGTAGGTCCATAGCTCATTCTAAATATTAACAATCTATGTGCCTTTCTTAACCAATCAATTACTGCTTGTCTCCATCAGTATTCAGCATATTTCTCATGTTTAGCAGCTGTAGACTGACTTAAAGTGCTTTGAAAAATGAATGAATGAAACACAAGTAATAAACTCACTCCAGTATTAAATTTCAGTTTAATTTTGTCAGGTTAATTTATTTATTTATTTATTTTTGTTTGGTTTTCCTCAGTGAATGAGGGTAGGGAGAGTATTGAAAGAAGGAAGCGAGGATGGAAATAGAAGGAATCTTACAGTGGTCCCTCCATTCTTTTTGCAGTCTTTTTTTTGCTGTGGGGGAAAAAGCTATGTAGCTTTATACTAGGTTTCTCTTTTAATCATTTATTAGGGTTCTCTTTTATACTGCTGAATCTCCTATCAAAGTGTTGACATATTTTTTTACTTCAGCGGAGTAGTTTCTTTAACTTATGGGTACATGTTCTGACTGTATTGTCTGCAGACTGCATTTTCATGGCAACGTTTCTCTCCCAGGCATTAAAACACAAATAATCTGTTACTAGCAGAACTTCTGTACAACTACACAAAGAACCAGCTTGGGTCCATGAATGCTTTAACATAAATATTAAAGGGAAAAAATAAAAGCTACCACTTTTTATGGAGAAGGCAACAAAGCCATAGGAAACAGGTATACTGATGGAGGAAGCGACCAGCAAAATGAATAAGGAAAGCTGATATCTGATGTTGAAATCTTCCCTTGGTAAGAATTTAGTGGCATTTTCTGCTATAACTATTTCCAGGCACTACAGGGAGATATAAATAATAAGCCCAAGCTGATACTAAAACCGGGATTTCTTTAGGTACTGGTCCCTTCAAGAAATGCTGCTCACAACTTGCATGCTGTTCTCACCGTGCTTTATAGCAGTAGTGGGCAACAGAAGAGATCAGTTCTTGATGATTTCAAAATTAATGACTCAGCTGTCAACAACTTCTATTTAGATAAAGTACACAAATAAGACAATTACTGTAAAGTACATGAACAATTATTATATATGAACTGTTACTATTGTATGCATAAGTAATCATCTATGCAAATAATAAAGAGTACCTCATCTCAATAACAGCTTTATTGATTAAAAAAAAATGGTCTAAAGGCAGTCCTGACAAAGAAAAATAGTACGTGATTAATCCATATATAATGTAGAACTTGCAATTATAGAAGGGAATGGTGGTATGGCCTGTCATTATCAGTTCCAAGCACTTCCCATCAACAAAACTATTTTCAATAGCATATAATTTACAATACCTTTCAAATCACATTGCTATTGGGAGCTCATTTATGAAAAATACTAACCAAAATACATTGACCATTTCCTAGAAAAAGGCTAAGGCTTTCACTGAAAACCCAGGTCTTCCTGTGATAGAATGAAGCATATTGACTCTCAGACAGCCTTTGTGCTAGAGAGGTCTATATCCCTTTTCCCTCAAAAATATTTGAGCAGAATTTATTACCATCAGTTTAGAAGTAGATTTCCCAGAGGCTTAACAGAGAACGAGCAAATTGCATGATCCAGACTGTACAAATGCATGTCATTCAACCTCATGAACAAGGTCTGGGGAAGGAAATCAGATCTGAGATGAAAGAGACACAAGGGAGAAAACTGCAATCATGCCAGCTATTGGCCAAGTGCTGGATAATAGCCTTAGTCATCCAAAATCAAATAGCACAAAATTATTAATTTTAAGTGTAAATATATTTGGAGCAGGAGACTTTGAAAATTGGTTCAAGAAAGATATGGGGAAGAGTGATCCAAGAAGCTTAATTTTAATTTTAAATGTATCACCTTTTCAGGGAATGTAATACTAAAGCCTCCTACAAAAAATATGAGAGTGAAAAATCAGAATTACTGAGTACCTAGGCTATACAACCTACACAGCTGTACCCAGCTCAATTAAAAAAAATGTTTTAAAAACTTGTTGATTTTCTTTTTTTCCTCAGGTTGTGCTTTCCTGGTCACATTAACACATAGTTAAAGGGTCACAGCTAAAGACATTTTGCACTAAAGGGGAAATCAACATGCATATACAATATCCAAGACAGCAAGGTGCTGACAGATTCGTTAGGACATCTTTCCTCAGAATCGGTCTTAAAGATCAAGAGGACAATGGGTTTTTTTTAAGCAGAAGTACCTCTAGCCATCTCCTGAAAAAGAGAACAGATGATAATTGATGTGTACTGGAGGGCATGATGTGCAAGCAGAGTGATTTATTAGCAATTAAAACTAAGGCAGGAAAACATCAACTTGATTGTTTTCCTACAGGGTTAGAAAGAAAACCTGCATAAAACATCAGAAACTGTTACTGATGACCTGTACTGGACTGTAAGAACAAATGGCCATTTGGTATTTTGTAAACTGTATTTCAAATTACATTGAATGAGTACAGAAAACAGCGGTTATAGAACTGGTCAAATGCTGATCATTTAAAGCCTTTATTTTGTTTCTGTATAGCCTAGATTGTGATGAGACTTAAAATAACCCTTTCTTCGTTTCTCCAGAAAGACCAGAAAAGCAGTAATAGGCTTGTAATGAAAAAAATTCAGATCCAAACAGCAGGAAGAAGACTGCAAAAATTCACTAGTCATTGCAAACAAAAAGTAAAAACATATTTTTTTTCCAAAGTAAACAAACTTTTTTCGGAATGACAACTTTCAGGTGTAGAATGTAAATGTGTAAATAATAGCTTCCAGCTTCCTTAAGTCATGGCACTGCTCTTCAATTATATATATATGCTTTAACTAGAAAGGACAGTGAAATTATTACTTCAACTCTACAAAGCTCTGTTTTATCAGTAGTTACTCTTTCTCCCACATCATCTCCTCCACCTTCGTATCTTTTACAGCACCTTCAAAATTCATTTAACACTACAAAAACAACTCAGGGCTTATTTCTCCTGAATTTCTGTTGATAGTGTGCCTAGTAGACCCAAGCTTAGATGCAGATAATGCTGGCAGATAGCACTCTTCTGATAGAGCAGTTTCACACATTCCCCAATGGCATATATTCAGAAGTCATAACTATCTTCCAGTAGACATCAGTGAACAAAATCACATTGGCAAAAAAAAACTGAAGGAGCATTTTTGCGTGCTCCAAACCAAAGAAAAAATTTCCACATGAACTTCATACTGCGTAGACTGAGGAGCTGTGGCAAGAATTTACAATGACCTCATACATTCCACTAAATATGAGAAAACATTATACATTTTTCTTGACTTCACCACCACAACTACCTTCAGTTTAGGGGCTAAGGTTCACAGCCCTTGAAGGATGCATGAGATCCTTCTACTGTGTCTGCTACAGAATGTTCAGGAAAAGAGGGCTGCATGTCAAGTCACCCCATGTCTACTGTGACTCATTTATTAACTCACACAGCACAGAACAAAAAAAGCTAGCAACATGCATTCAAGCCGTTTAAATTTCCCATCAGGTATGATTGTTTGTGTACAAACTGATATAGGTCATAATAGATGGGGAAAGAGTCATTGCTCACTGTAAAACAGTGACAATGCACAACAGCTAAATTATCACCTGAAAGGACAATCCTGTTTCCCCTTCCTCAACTGCTGCGGGACAGCCCCATTCTGTGACTGTCGGCTCTTTGATTAGCCCAGCTATCTCTAGCCCAGATTCAATGAGATCATCTAAACACTGTGCTGTTGCTGGGAAAGGGCTGTTCTTTCCTCTTTGTGTCCTTTCTCACTTTTTCCTTCAGCCACCCTTTGATTTGTCCTTCACATTTTGTAGCAGCACTGGTGTGTGCTGGATCCTTTGCTGGAATGACTAAATTCACCAACCCAACAGTAAAAGTATCTCAGAATGATTGTGGTTGATTGTGGATCCTCAGATCATTTATCACTGGAGCTCAGTCTTGGAAATGCATGCTGAGGATTAGGAAAAATGAATATTGGGGGGGAAGGGGGGGAGGGGGTTTATAACAATTATGTGTTTAACTTGTTTTACTATGATTTTAACTATATATTCCTTAAAGATGCTTTCTGAAACTCTTGCTGTCAGCGCTGGAGATTCTCTTTCTGCCTTACTGTTTGAATATGTCACTCTACGTTTGAGTCCGAAGTTTGCTGAATGCATGAAAATTGTGCCTCTTCTTCCTTGTTTTAGTAGGTTGATATTTGTTTCATACACAAAGACCCCACCAAAACCAAGCCTTGAAGAGTTTAACAGCTTCAGCTACATTCTGTAAGAATTTACAGACATTTTCTTGTTTAAATGTCAGCTCTATGCACACTTATTAGAGAAACTGTCAAAAAATGTGAAGAGTTTGCTCTGGCTGAATGTCATCTGCAAGTTGTTAGGAGTCTAATCTCATCATCTGACAAATGTTAATGGTTTAGCAGCAGATTCCTTCAAAGAAGAAATGTTCTTTATGAACAGAGAAAGCACAAATGAGACCTTACAGCCATAACTGTTAATATATACTTGCCTATGTAACAGCAATTTCAATCTTTATAAATCCATGCCTGACGCAGACATTTACTTTTTTTTTTACTTTGCACATCCACCTGTATGAAGATTCTTTAATCATTCATATTCATATGCACTGAAGAAATAAAGTTAAAAAAGCCCAACAAATCAAACAAACAAACAAAAAAGCCTGTGGCAGTTCCTGAGCTAAAGAAATTAATCAGTGGGTTTGCTCCTCAGCTCTTTTTCACATCTTAAGGCAAACAGAATTAAATGACAATTGTTGTCCACTGAAGGGTGAAAAAGGTGAAAGCACAGACTTTCCCAGCTTCCATTAAATTCAATGTGAATCCCTTGTTATTTTTCTGAGAATGTCTCAGTAGTTCTTTAACACCCTGGTGCTTTACTTTCCTTTTTCACAGAGCTTGTTTTTAAATGAAAGGCTGTTTCTTACAAACTTAATGAATAAACTCAAGCCTGAACAGCTTATTGTTGCTGCAAGAAGGATTCATTACCTGGAGAAGGGATGAAGATGGAGGAGAAGGTGACAAGAGTCATAAAATCCTGGAATGGTTTGGGTTGGAAAGGGCAACCAAAGATCACATAGTTCCAAGCCACCTGCTGGGGCAGGGACACCTTTCACTAGACCAGGTTGTCCAAAGCCTCATCAAACCCAGCCTTAAATATTTCCAGGGATGGGATATCCACAACTACTCTGGGCAATCTGTTCCAGCATTTTACCACCTTACCAGTAAAAAATTTCTTTCTAGTACCCTCTTCCAGTTCAGAACTGTTATCCCTCTTCCTACCACTAGTGTTCCTGATAAAGAGTTCTTCCCCATTGATGCCTTAAAGGAGCGAAGAAAAAAATCCAGGCATCCAGTAGGAGATAAGATAAGTGAGCAAGAGCTTTAATGAGCCAACACCGGCTCCAGGAATACGTTCAACCCAGAATTCTCTTTTCTTACAACTAAGTTACAAGATTTTATAATAGTGTCCATCCAATCCCGTTCTGTTATTTCCCCCAGTCCTGCCCCCGTACCACCCTCTACACGCCCCATCAGGAATTAGGTCTGGGGTCTCAGGACCCTCCCTTCATCTTCGTCGTCTTCTTCACAGCACGTCAGGTCCTTGGAGGCCTTCCAAAGCTTCAGATTTGGAGGTCCTTCTGTCCCTGTCTTTATCTTGTGGTACAGACTTCATGGCGCTTTTCTGCAATTCTACCTTGAAATAAAGACTAAACAGCTTAAGGAATTCTAAGGGGTTAATATAGGATGGGGTCAGGGTGTATAAACATTCAGCTACTAAAGTTATATTACTAGTACATTAGATCTACAATAATTTCTAACATCTATAAAATTAAAAAATCAAAAATGAAAGAAACCCTTTGGCATCACCATCTTTACAGTAGATCCCCTTTAAGTTTGATGTGTAAGGAGTGAATGTTGACTCATGTCAGTATAGCAATTACAGAAAATTGATGAATTTTAACTGAAAACTGAAACTAAAACTGAAACTGATGAATCTTTTAACATTACAACTGTGATGCTCAGAAAACACTAAGATCATAAGCTCTCCCTAATATTCAAAAATGTGTTTTTATCAAGAAGACAAATTCAGGAGAAATTTAGTCACACAGTTTTATCCTTTAATTCTTTAAGATGAACCTATAAGAACATAGGTCACATTCACAATTAGTTTAATTTCAAGAGGGGGAAAATTTAATTGATTTTCCGTGGATTTTCAAGTTCAGAAATAATTTTTTTTTTTAAAAACTTTGTTATAAATATAACTCAAAATATTTTATTCATGTAGAAGTTAAAGCTTTTACAGCTTTAGAGAGTCATTTATATGCTTAAAATATCATAATCTTTGCTATTAAAATTTCTTTCTGAAATTTAGCTTTTCCCATTTCTTACCTCTGCAACTGATTCTGTTTTTTTTTTAATTTGCTTTAATGAAATTTTATAGATTAATTCAACATCTTTAGTTTTTTTGTTATTGACCATCTATCTCTGTATTTTCTACTTTCACTTCTTTAGCGTGGTGTTTTTTTCTTCTTTTTAAATATCACTGGTGAGAAAGAGACTGTTTTAAGTATTTCTAGACAGTTTTTAGTATAACCAAATATAACAAAATTGGCAAAAAAAAATTCCCAAATTCTATTTCTACTCACAGTATCTTGCTTATTTTTTTTTACATTTTTTCCATTCATTATCTTCGTATTAAGATAGTTTAGGATCTCTATTCTTCTATTTTAAAAGCTAATCTCACTTCTCCTAATCCATATAACCTTGCCACATTACTTCTATGTATTCATAAAAGTAGTCATATCCCTCATGACATTCAGTTTCCTGGGCTCTGGATAGAAAATGGTAGCAATGGAACTGTTAATGTAATATAAACACTCTCCACTGGAGAAGTCTCTCAGGAAGGACAGCTGTTAGATTTCTCTATCAAATACTCACCTAGGTGGTATTTTGGATCTATTGCAGAAACTAGCAAAAAACTCACAAAATCTCAGCTTAAGAAATGTTCTCAGACAAAGATACCTTGAACTGATCGAAGTAACAGTTTAGACAAAATTGGAGTTAAACACGTGGTTTAGTTATTCTTATTACTGTAAAAGTATGTAAAACTATAAATTTTGTTAAATTAAGTAAATCATCTTTTCAGAAAGACTACACTGAATTTTTGAACTGGAGAGTTCTAGATATCTGAAAGTAAAGAAGCACTAAATTATATTCAATATTGGAGCTTGAGTCCTAAAGAAAGGAAGGGGACTGGTACACAAAGAAGGTGAATGATCTCTTTGTAAGCAAAGTAAGTAAGTAAGAAGAAACAGAGGCTGTCAAGGATAGCGCTTGACATGGAAACTATGAGTGAAAAAAAAAAAAAAAACACCTCTTCAACTAGATCTGTCCAAGAATACTTGTTTTGTTTTGCTTTGGGTTTTTTCATGAACTTAAGGAATAAAAGAACAAACTAAAAATTGAAACAGATCTGTTCCAGGGAGGAACAGCAGGGTCCGGCAGGCTGTTGAAATTGAAACTAGGACACTGTTGAAAGCTTAACCAAACAGTAGCTTTATTATCAAAAGAGCGGCCAAGTGAACAGGAAAGCAAGCTCCCACACACACTCTCTCTCCCACTGAGAGAGAGAAGAGGAAAAAGCCCCCAGGTCTGACACACCCCACTCCCCCAGGGTGTCTTCCCACAGGATTGTCTCACTGACCCCAGAATGTCCAACCACCTCAGGGCAGTGGCTGCATCCTCAAGGGTAGGCCAGCTCCTCGCGAAGGCAGGCATACCCACCAAAAGGCAATGTTGTCCTAGTCATGTGAAGTGAGCAAAAAGCCCTGAGATATGAGGCATCTGCCTTTTATCTAATTGGCCAAATGACATTTACCAGAGCTACTTGTCCAGAGCCGCCCAAGCAAAGGTATTTGGCACCTCCTCCCCTGTTATATAACTGGTACTTCTCTCCACCTGCGCCCGTTTGTCTACACTTGAACAGTCCATTGCAGAGGGTCTGCCCTTAATTAAGTCTGGGGGTTTACCTCATCCTTCTCTCTTTCTCCTTCAAGTGCCCTTGGGGGGCCATCAGCCAATCATGAGAGACCAATTAATTTTAGTTTACACAGAAATCTCTCCCTCAAGGCTAGAGACCATCTTTATCGGCCTGTTTTCCCATAACTTGGCAGGAGAAGCACAATTTCTCACAGATGGCTGGGCCAAACACAGATCAAAAATACCAGCACCGAATTCCTCCCAAATGCAAGGTCCACACTGACATATGGCCTAAATACAAGTTCAACAATTACTGTCAGTTTTCATTAAGCAGGTAAAACATGATGGTAATTATTCCCGTAGTAGGAAATATGGAAACAAAAATGTCCACAACTGAGTTGGAAATAATTAATCCCTTGTTCTTGAGAGAATGAGGCAAGGGAGAGAGAAAACGGAGCAGATAACTACTACTACAAAATAATGGTTTCTAAGTAAAATAGCCTGTGTTATGACATTAAAAAGAGCTTTGGATCTGTCTCTTCTGAAGCAGATATTCAAGAATTGTGAAACAGCAAAGTTTACCATTTATTCATAAAACCAGAAGAAGAGATGTAGACAACTATAGATCTCTGTTTGAACTCAGATCTATGCAATGTCTTGCACGAGTTTTTTGAAGAAGACAGTAATCAAGGCCATGGAGAAAAATAGAAAATGTTATAAAATATAACACTATTTTTATCAAAGGTCAGAGTTTATGATATCTGACTAACATTGTATCTCTTTCTTTTTCTTAAGAGAATTCACCTCTTAGTTAAGGGAAATGCAGTAAACATCATCTAGCTAGATTTAAGTAAATATTTTCATTCAGTGCCTTAGAAGAATTTATCCTTTAAAGTGAAGAATGCAGAATTCAGAACCAGTGGGACGCTCTCAGTGTGCTTGTCAGTGTGCTGGAAGTTGGGAGCTGCAGGGCCAGCCTCAGGGAGGAGAGGCTGGAGCCATGACCCGAGAGATAGAGCCAGTTTTAGACAGCTCTGTCAGACCCACTACAGGACATAGCTGAGCCCTCAGCCAAGTTCATGGCACCTGTGGGAAAGGATATTTAAGAAAGGGTAAAACCACTGTGCTGCAGCTGTGAGAGAAAGAGAGGAGTGAGGGAGGGGGGCGGGGGGGGAGGAACAAACAAACACACATAGGAGAAACTAACCCACAGACATGAAGATGATTCAAGGAGTGGAAGAAGGTTTTCCAGGCACTGGAGCAGAGATTCCCCTGCAGTCCCTGGTGAAGATCACAGTGAGGCAGACTGTCCCCCTGCAGCCCAGAGAGGTTTACAGACTAGCAGATATCCACCGGCAGCCCATGGAGGGTCCCATGCTGAAGCAGATGGATGTGCCCTGAGGGAAGCTGCAGCCTCTGGAAAGCCCTCACTGGAGCAGGTTTTCTGATAGTAATTGTGGCCCATAGAGGACCCACGCTAGAGCAGAGTAAAAGTGTAGGAAGGAAAGCACAGCAGAGAGGAGCTGTTAAGTATTCCATTCCACTTTCCCCTGTGCCAGGTAAATAGAGGATAGGAGAATGCGAAAATGAAGCTGAGCTTGAGAACAGGGAGAGGTATTGTGAGGCTGTTTTAATTTTTGTCCTTTTTTTCCTCAATATTTCTCTCTAATTTAACTGGCAATAAATTAAATTAATTCCTCCAAATTAAGATTTATTTTTTTTTTCAGTGATGGCAACTTGGGAGTGAATTCTCAGTCTACCTCAATCAACAAGCTTTTCTATTTTATTTTTCCACCTTTCTGATGAGAAAGTGGAATGAGAGAGTGGCAGACAGGAGTCTGGCATTCAGCCACAGTCAACCCACCACAAATAGTTAATAAACTGGCTAAGTGTAGTGGGTAATATCGAAAGGTTAGTTCCTCCTGTAACAGAGTTATTAGGGGTGTCAACCTGACACACACGCCCCATCTGCTACCCACATTTTCACTAGGTTCCTTGTGGTGTGCACCTATGACATTGAAGATGAAGAAGTCAGAAGATGAAGCCTCTGCCGAAAAGATGGCTCAAATCGGATGGTCCTGTATCCTAGAGCAATAGAATGGGAATGACAGGTTGACACAATTTTGCAATTGCATTATTAGGGACCAGTGACAAGACATGAACATTTTGATTCTGTTACCTTACTTTCTGCTTTTTCTTGCTCCTCTCTCTATGTGACTCTTTCCTTCTCTGTGATTAATTTCCTTCTTCTTTATTTTACTGAGTAGAAAAATCCATGCTAGGGTAAAGCACTTTGTGGAAAGACCAAATTTCCATCACTGAGCAGAAAATCTGGGCTTCTGTCCAAGTTGTTGTAATAACAGTTGCTATGGTGACAAAAAGGTTGCAACTGTGGCTCTGATTCTTCCTCAGATCTCTACCTCCATAATAAAGGAGTTGTGTTCTGCGAATGTTTTCTGATGAGCTCTCTTTAGGGAAATTCTGTGAGGCCTTAAGTACCTCCTTTTTTCTTACCCATTTGTATGGATAGATAATGGCAGTCCCCAGACTCAAGCTAAAAATAAAGGCATGAGGCAGAGGGACTTACTAAATCCTTCCAGATTGCTATTGGTAGACTTGGCTGCAGTATAATCAAGGAAAAGGGAAACTCCAGAGTAAGTGTGAGCAGTTTCCAAACTAAGTTTCATTTCAATTCCCAGGTAACCCTGTGCTGTTTGCCTTACATTGAAACCAAGCAACGTTGACTTCTATGCTTCCCGGTCTGGCACTGCATATGTGAAAAAGCATCTCAGCTTTCCAGTATTCAAGACAACATAGTAAGAGATCAGGTGCCTATGCAGGTCTTGAAAGTGGTTACTGTATAATCATGTGTTAGGACTTCAACCAAACAAGTAAAAAATACCTATTTCTATCCTTTTCTGTCAATAGCCCATTATGTTCCTACCCACTTTAAAGTTAAGCAACAGACAAGGAGACTTGAGTGTTGGTTTGCAACAACTCCATTGTTCAAATATAACAGCCTAACACTCTACAGTGCAGAAAAGTAGTTCAATTCCTGTACAAACAGGGAACATACTGGTCAGTGCTGGCCTGAATTATTATTGGAGTAAAAAGAGAAGATAACATTTTAATAATGCTTACATTTTAATACATATTTGTTTTGCTTAGGAATCACATGAATAAAAGCAAGTTGTTCATTTTACATTGTAGCAATGTTTCCAGCCCCATGGAAAAGTTTTAAAAGGTAGTTTATTACTTCCATCTGACAGTCATTCCTGGAAGAGCCAATAAGTAGAGCAATATTTCGTCAAATGTGTTCTCTAAATAACCTTTACTTAAATACATAAGGAGACACATGCTCTCTCCTGCTGATTTTTGGCCCTTGTGTGGATTACTTGGTTTACGCTTTCTGTGGTCTTTTGTTTTTGTCCTGCACTGATCATCTTTCAAGCTGTCCTCAACAGATTATGAAGCCAGTGTATAATTTTTCACTTTGTTTTTGTGATGCATCAGTGTGCTGGTTTAGAGATAAACCGGCAGGAGAAATGGACCCACCACAAGAGAGATTTTAAGTCAGAGTTACAATTTAATGAAAGATATTACCATAAATACACTGACACAAGAGAAAACTCACCAAAACCCCAACAGTATAACCCAGTGTCCCAGGGTACAAGCCCAGAGGGGTTTGTTAGCCCTGGTGCTGAGACTCACGTGGTTCCCCCAAGTCCTAAGCAAAAAGAAGTGAAGAACCTGTTGGTGCAGATGATGGCTGTGGTCTCATCAGGAGTGATGGCTGTGGTCTCGTCAGGAGTGATGGCTGTGGTCTCATCAGGAGTGATGGCTGTGGTCTCGTCAGGAGTGATGGCTGTGGTCTCATCAGGAGTGATGGCTGTGGTCTCGTCAGGAGTGATGGCTGTGGTCTCATCAGGAGTGATGGCTGTGGTCTCGTCAGGAGTGATGGCTGTGGTCTCATCAGGAGTGATGGCTGTGGTCTCGTCAGGAGTGATGGCTGTGGTCTCATCAGGAGTGATGGCTGTGGTCTCGTCAGGAGTGATGGCTGTGGTCTCATCAGGAGTGATGGCTGTGGTCTCGTCAGGAGTGATGGCTGTGGTCTCATCAGGAGTGATGGCTGTGGTCTCGTCAGGAGTGATGGCTGTGGTCTCATCAGGAGTGATGGCTGTGGTCTCGTCAGGAGTGATGGCTGTGGTCTCATCAGGAGTGATGGCTGTGGTCTCGTCAGGAGTGATGGCTGTGGTCTCATCAGGAGTGATGGCTGTGGTCTCGTCAGGAGTGATGGCTGTGGTCTCATCAGGAGTGATGGCTGTGGTCTCGTCAGGAGTGATGGCTGTGGTCTCGTCAGGAGTGATGGCTGTGGTCTCGTCAGGAGTGATGGCTGTGGTCTCGTCAGGAGTGATGGTTTCCTCCTGTCGAGGTCCTGCTGCTCCTCTGGATCCAATGAGGCGTGCCCAAGGCCTTCTGAGCCCCGTTTATATACTCTCAGGGAGCACCCAGTCCCTCCCCCAGGGCGGGGACTCACACAATGGGTGATTAACTCTGTGAGTCATGGGGTATTGGTGAACCGGTGATGGCCCATTAGCACCCACGCCCCCTCAGGCTGGGTGTGGAGGTGCTAACAGCTTCCTGGGCAGAAACTGCAAATGGTCTATTGTTCTCGGGGAATGAATAGAGGGTGTAGAATACACAGCTTTAATCACCCCCACGCAGTGATAACTGGTCCCTCCTGCTGAACTAGGACAATCAGCAATGCTAAAGACTGACTATACAGTTGCAGAGATCCATTCCTCATTCAAAGCTACATGTTTTTTTCCAGGGTGTATCTGCCACTGCCCAAAACTCGACCACAAACTGGAAGAACTGGTGAGAGCTTTGTTCACATCTCTGATTATTCCTCTGTCTGGTGAATTTCTTTTATTATGCATCTCTAAGCATGATCCAGATTGTCCTTTATTTACCTCCTTCCTCCTACAGCTCTCCCAATTGCTTCCAGAGTATTTCTACTGATAAGCAGACATAAAATCCAACTTCATTTCAAATAAGAATGAAACAATTAGGGGTGAAGGAAAAAGGGACGAAGTAATTTTTTGTGTTAAAACATTTTTTGTCCTGGTTTATCTGCTTTGACTCTTTAATGTTACTGTGGTTACATAATAAACATGCAAAAATCAAGTTAGAAATATTGTATTCTGATTTGAAAATGTATTTCAGCTTTTCAAACATTGCAAACTTTTGTCTTTTTATTTTCCTTGGTAAATAAATATGACTCCTGCAAAGTGTTATGCTCTCAGTAGAAGAGTTTTGCAGTGACTGACGTTGTGAAAACAATTTTGTGACTACATCTTTACACTACACATATTGTTCCTATACCTGCTACTGCTGTAGTATTGCTCTGTTATTTTCTTTTTACTTCTAATTCCAAATCATAGTCCCACGTTAATCGGAATGCCCTGGAAAAAACTTAAAAATAAAACATATATAATTGTTTATTAACCAATTTTCTTTTCTCCTCTTAGGTAGTCATATAGCCTCTAGATTGATTATATGACAGCATCTTTCTAGCTCTACATATTCATTGAAAAGGAAATTTAACTATAATCCCAGTCAAGTTCAAGCTGTCACTGAATAGAAATGTGGTCTTGTGTAAAGCATGCCTTGGAACAAATTGGATGTGACAAGCAGGGAGGATCAGTAGATTACAGTTCTGAAATTGTAAAAAGAAAGGTTATACTATAACCTGTGCTTGTTACAGACTTTGCCAGCACAATAGAGGACTCAAGTGTCATTTTCTGTTCTCTTCACTGTCTTTGTCCAGTACAGGAATCATTAAAAATATAATTCCTAACAATATGATGTCAAGCAAATCAGAATATCATACTAGGAAACTACCTTGGTCTTTTCACTTCTCGGCAGTTAGATTCGCTGGTCATTATACTCCTTCCTAATATTTCATTGAAGATGTAAACAGGTAAGGAGCTGCAGTGTCAACTAACCCTGTTATTGAACAGGTCAATGTATCATGACACCATCCTATTCATTCATTTTTCTCTTCAGTAGAAGTGCCTGAGCAGAAAATGTGAGAGATTGATATCTTTCTCTTTTGTCCTTAATTGGATAAAAGGTAAAACAGTGTTTTAGCATTTCTTCAGATTCAGAACAGTTGATCTTTTCACCGAGGAAACTGAACATATGCATAAATCTAGGTATTAAGTTCATTGCCTTCTCTGTTTAGAAACTAAACATGTTAGGTTTAGTTAGTAATTCTATCTTTACATAGAACACATAAATTTTATATATGTACCAAATAGTGTCATATATAGTACAATCTTTCCCATGTTCTTCAAAACCAGAGAATTCTTCTTTAATCTATGCTACATCATATAGTGATTTAAGATTCTCTTATTATCTAATCTAATTTTCTATTATTTTATCTCTTCCAAAGGTGTGGCGGGGACTCTTAACCTGTGATTTTTCGCTGATTTAAGAATGCACATAGCTTCAATCTCACAGCTGATAACTATTGTTGCCAAAGAATGTAAAGGCAGAATCATAAAATGTATTTCATATGTAAGGAATAATGAAAGACACAATATTGTGTCCCAGTTGCAGAGAGAAGAGCACAGAACCACATGGACATGCTAGGTTGTTATTCTATACCTCCCATGTCATCCCTGGGGGAGTGTGGTTTTGGGGGGAAGAAAAATGTGAATGTACACAGGATGTTTGCCATTTTGTTCCATTTCATCCTGGCGTAAATTTCTAAGACCATCACTGCAGACTCCATCCCTCTCCTGTGGCTGCTTATCCAAGTGAAACCAAAAGGAGTCTAGCCCAAGTGGAGCTGAATGGTGCCAAGAGGAGCTGAGCCCAGCAGAGCAGAGTGGAGTGGTCCAGAACTGGGGCCAGTGCAACACAGGTGATCTGCCTTTTTGAGGGTGTGTCTGTCATTGTTTTTCACTGGCTCAGGGATGGGGAATGCCAGCTGCAGAGAGGGCCCACTCTCTTGTTTCTGTCTTGGAATAGCTGCATATCATTGTCAAGCTACCAGAATGTCCACCCCTTGTTTTTTGTCTCAGTGGCCATGTGGAACTGAGTCAGGGTGGTGGACACCTCTGGTGTGTAAAGCATCTTCTCTTTTGTATACCTTTGTTATTAATATTGTTGCTGTTACTGTGTATTTCTTATTCTTCCATCACTGTTTGATTTTAGTAAATTGTTATCACAACCCATAGTCTCTGCCTTTGTGTCTCTCCAAGAACAAACAACACTTGATCCCACATTTTTTAATAAATTTCAGTCAAGAGCTTGAATTTTTTACTGCTTAAATGCTCTGCACCATGTGAAAACTGTGGGCTTTTGTCTCTGCTAAGTATAGATTCCAAAACTCATGAGAAACCCACAGAAATCTCTTCCATATATTAAACTATTAATATTTCCCAAATTTAATAAAATCCTATTTCAAACATATCATTTCAAGGTTGAGATGTGATGCACAGTTACTTATTTATCTTATTCTCAGTACTTAACATAAGAATCAGTAAAATGCCTAAATAACCACACATTCCATAAAAGACAGAGTTCTGCTCCTTCTTCCTTCAAAATAATGACAAAATACTTTTTGACTGGAATGGACACAGGAAGAAGTAGAGCTATGTCTGATTGGAAACTAGTAGTCAATTTATGTCGTGAATTTAGTGTACTGTCCTATGATATTCCAAATCTAATGGGCTAGTAAAAGCTTACTGCATAAATTTATGCAGACTAATGTGTTGTCATACACACACACATGACATTAAAATAGCCTATGTCATTGCTGTGAATTTGGTTTAAATATTATTCCTAGGCATAGTGCCAGATTTGAAGCTCGAGTAGTCTTTTACCTTCTGCTAAATTATAACATCTTAAGTGTATTTTGAGCAGAATTACTGACACAACATTGATCAAAACAGGATGAAATACATGGCTCTAATAGAGCTGCGCAATCATTTCCATTAGCCTAAATGTCTTCTGCTACAAAAGCAAAACAAAACACTCCCCTCACTGAACACAACACAATTTTGGGTGTGTTTTATCATCTGTGATTTATGACTCAATAAATCACATTAAAAAACAGTAGGCTATCCAAAAGAAAACACGTGTTTTGACAATGGACTTTGAAAAATTTACACCTTGATTCAAGCTCAGATTATCAACTTATATCATGATTTAGTCAAGAACTTAAAAGTGCATCTAACAAGTTTCATATGACAGGTTATAAAACGTTAGTCTTCTGCTGCTGCTGCTCGCTCTTCTTCTCATTTTTCTCCTCCTCCATCTTCTTCTTCTTCTCTGCATCTTACTCTTTGTGAAGAAATGAAAATACTTGACTCAGTTAAGAATACTTATCAGAGATACAGATACATACATGACAAAATTAAACTGTTTGGGACCTCAGATGTCATTAACTGTAGCATGAGGGAAGCAAAATAAATGGTAAACAGAGCAGGTGCAAAGGCATATCATCAGCTAAGTTTGCTAGTGCAACCTATACTCTGACCCCTTTTGCAAAGCCAAATTCTGAGAGACAGTAGAAAGCAACAGGTCTGCAATTCCCTGAACTGCTGCCATTACCTGGACTCATGGAGGTTTATTTATTCCTTCCCAGGGGATTAATTTATTGCTTCTCCAATCTTGTCTGATTCCACCAGCCTTCCCTTCAAAGGGGAACAAGCAGGTAACAAGCACCTGTTGATGTTCTTTCCGATCTCTGTAAGCTTCCTTTGTGCTTTGACAGCTTTATCCTAGCTCCATGTTTCTTTGCAGTAAAGAAATCTTGCCCCTGGTCTCCAATCCTCATTGCATGTGGAATGGTCAGGATCTTTTGGATAGAATCTTGAGCAATATAGAGAGACCACATTGCCTATTCAAGGCATTTCTGTTCATATTTCCAAGCTTCCAAGAAGGATAACAAACTTACATCCTCCCCAGATGGCATAAGGGTGTGGCAAAACATCCTCCCCTGGAATGTGATCCAGACATCGCCCTACTTGCAAATATATCAGTGGGCTGAGGCAGGCTGTGGGGGGCACCAGGTCAGGCCAGGAGATGTTGAAAACAGCCTGATTTCAGCCTCAAATCAACATCCTGGTGGTGAGGCAACCACCCGAATCAAGCAACTGGCAGTCAACCACTTTTTACTATAGAGGTCCAGTCTGCTTTCATGCAGTCAGTTTCTTCTAATATAACCTTTCTTGGGGTTTATGGATGGAAATTCCTTCCTTAGGCAGGGATGCCCATCAAGGATACTCCTGGAGGTTGAAAGAGATGTTGGTATGGGGGACAAATAATGCCTAAGGTTTGGGGTGAATT
>WBMV01008407.1:1410119-1431786 GCA_013396655.1 Campylorhamphus procurvoides | reverse complement strand
TGGCCCGAGAACCTTCAATAGTTATGCTACTTTTATAGATTAGCCTCTCCCTTTCCTTCACCCAAGCTCCAGGGAGACCTAATGCTGGACCGTGAAATACCAGAAAATATCTTTGTTCTGCTCCCATGTGTAACAATAGAACTTCACTGCGAGTTGTCACAGTAGTAGATCAGCTAGTTTTCAAAATAAATTGAGTGAGTATGTTGTATCAAACACATTTTTCAGTTAGAGTAGGGGATGAGATTTGCTCAATAGGTCTTTTTAAACTGAATAATACAAAAGTGGTTTTTAGCATTATGGAGGTTTAAAAGAAATGGATAATTAAAAAAGAAGAAATGGACTATCACTTTTTTTCGGATGGCTATAAAGATAGTGATCTTACCTGCTATGAATAACTTGTACAAAGCTCCTTCAAAATTACTAAGGTGCTGCACAATTTTTAATTTCTGCAAGGACATTCAACTAAGTAAATAACAAATAATTGCTTAAATGCCTTTTTCATATCTCTAGCAGATTACTAAATTGAGCAGAACTCTTAAAATGTTGTAACAGGATCTCTGAGCTATGTTTTTTAACTCTTTTCTTTAGATACACAAAGAAATTTAGTTAAATGAATCCCTGTAAAAAGCATTGCACTTTGAAAAGTATAGGCAGAAAGGGAGATTTCTGGTACCTTATATAACCCAGAGCAGAAATAACTCATATAATGAGCACTGCTTAAATAATATTAGCTTAATATGTGGTTACAGAATTTACAGATCAGTCACATCATGTTGTCTCTATAGGGAGTGAGATTAAAGAGAGGGCTCACAGTGACCAACTTTAAATGCAGCAAACTTATTCTTACAAGCTTTCTCCATCCTTCCTTTCCCTTCTTCCCTTCCCCTTTTCTCTTCCCCTTTCCCCTTCCTCTTTCCCCTTCCCCTTTCCTTTCCCCATCCTCTTTTTCCTTCCCCTTCTCCTCTTCCTTCCCCATCTCCCTGATCTATAATGAACCATTTTACAACAGATTCAGTAAAAATGTTTCAATTATACCTCTCATGCTCCCCTGCCACAGTTCACCAGAGAAGTCAAATTAAGAGATTAAGAAACCCAGGGCAAAAGAATTCTAGCAAATCAAAGTACTCCTGGTTGGAATGTATTGCCAATAGTTCCCTGCTTGGTAAAATGTTTCTGTGTGAGCAGACATCTGGGAGCAGGTCTGCTGATTTCCGTATTATAACAACAAGTGGGAAGGGAAAGACACTCACATAACTGATCCAAGACACCACTCTAGTCAGTGTAATCATTTACTTGGAGGTCAGCAGAATTTAAAAGGAACCAAGATCCTGAAGTACTCAGACATTCATAAATGTAATTTATATTTCCTACATTGTTATCTATTTTTCCTAAGTGCCCTCTTCAAAGATTATAAAAAAATCTCAAGTACTTTAGAAAATATCTTTTCCAATTTCCTGGTCTTCAAATCACTCACTACTATACAAGCATAAATAAGAGCTGTCTTGACAGATCTTGACAGACCAGGTCTAGCAGGAAGGCAGCCACAAGTGTTTCAGTTACAACAGATTGATAAAATTTCAGGCATTTTAATCTCGTTTTGAATTTTCCATTGGAATTAACATGTATTGTTAGGTTTAGTTGCCAGAATCTACAATCCTATGCTGGACTGCTGGCTTGAGCTGAGCAATCTATGCATGCAAACCCTTCAAGTCCATTTTTTTGCCAAGGAGAAGAAGCTCCCAGGGGAAAAAAATAAAAATGAACACAACAAAGACCTTGGAGACAAAACTTTGAGAAGAAAAGTAAGTTACCTTGCCCGCATATTGTTTTAGAAGAACAATTATTCCTGCTTATGCAGCTTCTCTGGGGAGTTAATTCCCTGGTACCAGAGTTTCTGAAGCAGACCTAAAATACTAGGCATGTTAGCATGATCATTATATTTGAATTTTAAATAAGAAATTTCTCTCTTTCAGGAGTGAGGGGAATATATTGATTTTAAAATAAGTCTTGTCTGAGGAGAGAAGGCAGCCCAATCAGCAGCACCAGAGATCAGCATCAGCATATTAATGATGCAATTGTTATAACCCAACAAATAAGACAGAGTAAAATAATTATCAAGATGAGATCAAGCTGAAATTGACATGTTGCAACCAAAACCTTTGTTGCTATCCTTCATGTTCATGAAAAATTCATTAAAATGGAAACTGCAGAGGCAAATTAGGTAGGAGTCCTAAAACTACATAACTCTTTACAACCTGAAAAGATAACGTGATGAGGAAGAATGTCATCAAAATACCACCTTTGGTCCAATTTTGCTTTCAGTTGGGTAAATGAAAGCCAACTAGACCAGTGGTGCCAGAAGGCAGCACCAATATGAAGAAATAAGTCTGGTAGCTTCTGCAAGCTGCTATTGAAACCACTGTACTCATGAGCAGTAATCACACACCTGCTCACAGGGCTTCAGTTGGTGAATTGGTGCCACAGTAAACACCAGGATTAGACACATGTAGAAATGTTCACACACACACACAAATATTTTGCTTGAATAAAATAGAGAATACATAATAATGATTTGTGAATTACTTTCATATTACTGCTGACAGTCGTAAAACAAGACACTAAGATGTAGACCCTTTTTCAACAGCTTTCCACTCTCTTCACAGTGAAGGCTGGGGCAAACTAAGGCAGTCTTCCAATTGTACACTTCTTGATAGAGGAAATCTCACAACTTCTTTTCTTTAAAGCATGAGTACTCATCACTAGCTGTAAGTCTTGGCTTCAGAACAGTTCAGAGTTAAAAGTAAATTGAGAGTATAAAGTCCAGTCTCAGATTTTCAACATCTCTCAAATACAACAATTTTAAAACTTTGGAACAAGATTCGCTGTCAGTTTTGTGGGCAGTCAGAAAATTACTGGACATTCTTCCCTGTAGGAATGCTTTCTTGTGGGAAAGAAAAAAGGAGTCATTAGACCAAGGTTAGCAGATGTGTGCTGTAAGATAAACAACGTTGCAGCCCCTGAGAACTTAGATGAGGTCATCCAGTTAGCTGCCTTCTGATTATAACCAATAGGTGATTGTTATGTGTGTGCTGTGCCAATGTGCTTGATGCACGTCTTGTCTGAAATACTATAAGTATAGAACTTTCTTTAATAAAGTTGGAGTCTTGCTTTAATCCATATTGGATCGTCTGCATGCTTCCTGGGCCCGAGAACCTGTCCTTAAATGGAGTCAGGAGAACCTTCATTACTTCCCTGCTTTTGAATGTACAGAAAGTAGGAAAAGAGAAGGTCTTGCATCAAAGTCTCCTCTGCTACATCAATCTCCTCTTCAGTTTAAAGAACTTTTTCCCAGATATTTTTCAGAAAAAAATAATTATATTTGCTTATTTTTTGTGAGAAACCAGCTTCAAGCAAAGAAGGCTCCAGAAGTTTTTCAGTGCTAGGAATAAAGATAACTATCTTTATTCTTGTGCACGTAAACATCAGTACTATAATGACAGTTTTACTATTTCAGCTCTGACATATAATTCAGTGCCTTTACTGAGTATTTATGGAGAGCATTGCTACTATGTTATCATCTATGAAAAAAACAAACAAACAAACACTTAATGTGGAATTCCAGAAGCTTATTTTGTCTCTGTAAACCAAAAGTAATGGATTACCAATTCTTTAAATATGGTTTGGAACAAAAAACATATCATACATCTCAGAAACAGGAGGTAAAATTATGCTACTGCTGATTTTCAGATGGATTTGATTAAATACGAATTCCTTGGCTTTAAGCATGAGATGTTGACTTTTTAATGGATTCTTTCCACATCTGTCCAAGAATTGAATACATTTTGGCTGGAAGTAAGTTTATAAAGTACTTTGTAGTCAAAGTATTTTATTGATGTTTAAGAAATGGTTTAAAGCTTTCATTTCAGAGGCCACTCAGTTTGTATGGAAACACTTTGTTGATGAAAATATTACCAGAATAGTTCAGCATTGTTAACTGAACCATGCTAGGGTTGAACACAGGGCTGCCTCTTCCTACCAGAAAGATTCCATAGTCCTGCACAATTCCCTAACACATTCCTCAGCTGTATTTGCAAGGAAAAAGAAAAAGAGAAAGAGAAAGAAAAAGAAAAAGAGAAAGGGAAAGAAAAAGAAAAAGAAAAAGAAAAAGAAAAAGAAAAAGAAAAAGAAAAAGAAAAAGAAAAAGAAAAAGAGAAAAAGATATGAGCTAATCACAACTTTTTTTGCAGGAATTTTTACCAGGGTTTTTCCATGCTCCAAAGACTACTGGAGCCTTCAAGTAATATCTTTCACATGCCTTGGTATAGCTCTACTAGGTAAGACTGAAAAATATATAGATGATTCTTTTCATATATGCATTGACGGGAAAACTGAGTTCTCACAGATATAAAAATGAATCATTCTAGAGTTACCCTCCAGAAATATATTTTGCTGGTAAATAAAACAAAAAGACTCATCTCAAAGGCAGCTCTGTTAACTTTCAGACATCACATGACAGGAGGCAAGCACACAGAGTAGGGAAGTAGTCTGGAATCTATCCATGTAATGCACTCTAATTATAACTTGTGTGTCATCTTTCCAATAGACCATGTGTTTACAAGAAACTGTCACTGACTTTTGACATATGTGAGAGCAATTGGGTTGAACAGTGGTTTTAACCTGCGGGAACTTGAGAGGATCTTATTTCTATTTATATTTTTACTTCCCAGTATGGTGCATACCATTATTTGCTGTAAAGTTTTAACATGGGTGAGTAGGGCAGTTTTCCTTGCTAGTCAGCAGAGAGGGTTGACCTCTGTAGGCCATTTTAGAGTACTTCATCATCATTGTTTACTTATGAAGCTTAGATTTCTGAGTGAAAACACATAAATTAGGTCGTTTCTGAGCATTAAAAAATGCTGCATCATTAAAATTTCAATAGTATGTATTGATCTCATAAGTAAGTGTAGATCTTGGTCAGAATTTGCTTTTAATCTTTTTTGTCAAGGTGAGCAAGTCAGTAAGAGCTTTTAAACAGCTTTACTTAATCATTTTCATTTTAATGGCTGATACTTATAAAATTGATAGAATGAGCAGCAGAACATAGCCCTGTACATGAGTGAACTTTAACAGAATATCCCCATTCATACAAATTACTGGGAAACTTTCAAATATGTGTCTTGAAAGTGTTTGCTCTTCTAACCCATTTTACCTGTTAGATTGACTCATATGAGTAATGAGGTGATATTTGAGGAACAACATCCTTTGCTGCTGATTTATGCACTTTGTGCAGATCCAAAGAATGCCTATCATGAGTCAGTATTTAAATTCTTTGAAAAGGAAAGTCAATATGATGTGAGAATTTGAAAGAATCATATGAAAGAGAACCTTCCAAATATCAGACTGGGTGCCAGAACCGATCAAATTTTGATTCCCAAGTCTCCAATTTTCAAAACTCAATTTCTAAAAACCCAAAAGTGCTTTATATAATTAATAGGGAAATTACATAGGTGATGTCTAGCCTGGTGTGCAGCTGCCAAGTAGGGTAAATACTCAAGCACTGTTCAAATCTGTTGTCTTATGAATTCCCTTCTAAACACCACTTCAAATCTTGAATATTACTATTATGATACTGCATTTATTATGAAAGAATAGAATGGTCTAAGGTAACTATTATTATTATTTTCATGTCGAATCATAGTGTCATCAACTGAATAAGGAAGTTACAAATTATTTGTGCAAATGCTTCCTTATTTTTCAAATGTTATTTCACTACTTGTCATTACTCTCAGTAAAGAAGATACCAGGGCAGATCTACTGCCAAGTGCAGTATCATTATCTCAAGCAAACCCATTCAGGAAGGATACTCAGGCTACTGAAATGTCAGCTGTAAACAACTACTGCTTAAGTGACTGACTTAAGACTTGTTCACAAGAAACATAGCAACAAAACTTGTTGTAGTTATTCTACTTAGTGTAAAACATCCCCACATTTACTGCAAGGGACCTAACTTCAGCCCAAAGTCAACAAATTATTTAACCTGTGATTACTGTTCTAAAAAGATGATTTTCATCCTGCCCTCAGGCAAGAGCTGCATTTCTGTTGTGTTATGGGATCAAGGAGCACTGCATGAGGGCAGCTGGCTGGTCAAACCAAGCAGTTAATGCTGGGCACCCAAACTCCACAACAGAATTTCCATCAGTTTTACCCTAACTCCACTCAGTCTGGTTGAGGCACTAGATATCCACCAGCTGCTGCAGCACGTGATGTGTACTCTGAAACATTACCATATCCCCAGCTCATCTTCAGCTGTAAGGCAGCTCTAAGGCTCTGCCTAAGTGGGGAAAACTGAAGTACAGGAACAAGAGTCATCTGGGGATTTGCTTCAAAAACACACTCCTGAACAAAATTAATATGCCAATGTAGGTACAGTGTAAGTGAACCCCTGAGTTTCCTTGTATTCAGCCTCACTTTATGTGTTTCCTATGTCCTTCACTTCTGTCCTTTATAAGAATTCAGGCAAGATTTATTGGCAGTAAATCTCCAGAGCCTAATTTATACAGGCTCAAATCTGTGGCTGAACTACACCAGTAATGTTAGGGCATGTAACCTTATCCAAAGCTATTTGGATACAGTACATTCCACCAACATAGGGACTGTTTTTTGCCCATGATTCTGTTTCCAGTTTCTTACTTCATTTAAACTCATTGTTTTGTTCATCCAGCAGATTAGTTCCTCATTGCCATTCAAGGGAATATAAGCCATTAAAATAAACACAAAACTCAGTCTATTTGCAGGGATTTTAACAATTCTGTATGGATCTGTACTTCTAATTCTGTTCATGTTAATGACTTGAAGGTCTGGCAGAGGTGAAACTTATTCATTCTTAGTGTGTGTCAGAAAAATTTGAAGCTAGACCACAAATTTGAATACAGACATCTCAGAGCAAAATATTGTTCTATAGTATGGCCATCATGGAAAGAATGGAATATTTAGTGCTTAAAAATACATTTTAAAACAAGAGAAGCCATTCAGTGATCACCTGTCTTTGAATTTATGGTGAAAAAACCCAGACCTTCCCCAATGTCAGTTCATGACAATCAATCAAGCAATGCCATTTTATCCTTGAATTATTTCTATATTGACTTGAGCCTGACAGAGTTCAGTGTAATTTTTAATGATCAAATTTTCATGACCACTTTTGCATTTAGTTCAGTAGGTTGGCATTGCTCTGAAAGTAGAATCTGACTTGTAGCCTAAAACTATTTGAGATGCTGTCGAGATTTGCTTTAACTACAATTTGATGGTACTTTTCACTTGCACTTCTGTGCATTTTGTGTATAGCCTTGATAAGGGGGAATGAAGGCATAAGGATGCTACCCTTGAAACAACAGATATCTAATGAACTAACCCATGGACCAGGGCTAGTCCTGAAGCTTTGGCGTGAACTGCTACATATAAGACCCACTGGCAGAGTCCAGTTTACATCTTAATGAACCAGTATTATATCTCAGTCAGTCACTGGTGTGGAAGGTGGGTTCTTCAAATGGAAAGTATCTTGTTCTGAAACCACATGGATCTGATCCTGATCGTGACAGTTTAAGCAGCGTGAAGAATCCAAAATGTGGACATCACTGTGACTGCTGTTAGGCCTCTCAGCTCAATTTCTCAAGCCTCCAGTGTTGTAGCTCACACCCTGACTTCATCTGCTGCTGTTACAGATCTTATTCCTGCCATGCATTACACAAAATAATTAATACCAGTAAAGTATTGAATATCATTATATGATAAATCATTTTAAGCAATTTCCCTTGTATTTTTTAGAGTTCTTGATGCTTTTTGTCAGATTTAATGTTGCCTTTGAAACTGTAATCACCAAGGCTTCTTTTCTAACATAGGCATAATCTCTTTTGAGTAAGTTATAAGTGATTAGAAAATCTTTATTCCAGAGAAGCAGTGTAGCAGTGTCATTTATACCAGTGAAGGAAATCCCTGAAGAAACAGATACTTACAGAAATATTACCCTAAAATTAAACATCTCATTACACTGTGTGTTTCTTGATCAGTATATCATGAGTTTGAGCATAGACATGGAAGCTCAAGTTTTAAAATCAGTCACTACAAATCTATCAGCTTTACCACTTCTACAAAACATCATGACTGCCTAGTATCATAGGCTTATTTGCAGAAAATGTAGAATCCATGATAAACCAAATTTGACATTTGATTCTTTTTTTGACATACTTGATGGCAAATTTTTCCTTTGCCTTCAATACTGCAAAATCAAATTGCTTTTCTTTTTTACAATAGCAACAGCTTATTTATACAGGCAATATTCCCTGTGAGGACCTTACAAAAAGGTTCAAGATAATCAATTAACTGTAGGTCACTCCATTAATTGAAATTTTGTCCTATTTCCTTGAAAATTACTTTTGGGATGCAATTTCTTTCCTTACAAGTCTATTTTCTATTGTTTGTATGGTCCTTGAGCTAAAATTTAACTGAAGTTTATTTTATTGCCATTTCATTTTAGGGTTTGAAGACCTTACCAAAATTTTACAAGACAGCCTTATTAAAGGGATTTGCATTGAACTAGAT
Organism: Campylorhamphus procurvoides; assembly: GCA_013396655.1. Classification (NCBI taxonomy): domain Eukaryota; kingdom Metazoa; phylum Chordata; class Aves; order Passeriformes; family Dendrocolaptidae; genus Campylorhamphus; species Campylorhamphus procurvoides. The sequence continues at coordinate 1,423,191 of WBMV01008407.1, read as the reverse complement.
GTCTAAATCAATTTCAAAAATTCCCCTAGGCTGAAAGATTTTCAGGCAGTAGGTGCACAGCCATCATCAGTGAGTTGTTCCCTGGTCTTTCCCCATTCTAATCACATCTCTATGCTCTGCTTTATCTTTTTCTTTTCTTTTTCTTTTTTTTCCCTCTCTGATAGATCATAATGTCATATGCAGTGTAGACAACTAATGCTCTTTGCTGTTAGAATTGACCTCAGCCCAATCTTCATCTGTGAAGTGGGATGTAATGCTCTTGCTTGTCCAATCATGAAAAGTAGCAAGTACTCTTTTATAAATCTTCCCAAGTAGGCAAGAATTCCAGTTCCAGTGCTTTAACTGTCAGTGATAGAAGTGTACTGATTGAAAGGAAATTTTTTTATGGTAGCATTAACGTCCTCTTTATAGTAAATTCTTAGGAAAGGAAAAAGAGAATTAAAACGTTTTGATCTTATGAATTGCTTCTCTGGTTTTAGACCTGGGAATGCTTTAACAAAATGTATTTCAAGGTTTTGTGGGTAGTACCGCTTAAGCATGTGATTAGCTATTCTACTTGTTCTAAAAAATCAGTGAGATATCCTATGATACTCCTATCTATCAGAGTTATATAGCTAGCTACAGATATTTTCCACATAGCTATCTGAGTAGCAATTGACTTTTTGCACTTCCTTTAAACATATGAAATATGAAATAATTAGATATTGTTTGATCATGAGCATTTGTCAAAATGTTAAGAATATTAAGAGTAATTTAAAGTTGAAGGATTTTTTTCTGGTTTAGGACAAATAAAACCCAGAAGAATTTTTAGAATTGCTGATAAGAGGCAATTGTTTACGAAGATCAAACAGCTACATGTCAGAATTGGAGCACAGAGTTTCTATTCTTACCATTAATTGACTCACTTTCAGTTTGAGGGAACAGATGAGAAAACCATTCTTTGTACTTAGTTGTTTTTACAGAAATGGTAACTCACAAGCATGAGCGAAGGAATACACAATTTGCTTCACCTGTTGCCATCAGGTCCAGAAAGGAGAACTATACTGAGACTGTTTTCTGCATTAGTTACTCATATGTCTCTGGCCAGCAATGTACCTGAGCAATTGAAAAACTCCCTAGGAATTTATTAATGGTAAGGGAGGGTAAAAAAAAACAGTGATCCCTTCCTCAGTATAGCATCAAATACAGCCATGGAAAACTGAGTCAAACTGTCAGACTTAGTCTTACAGCTGTAAGCCTTTCCCAGGGGTAGATGGCTTCTTTTTTTGTTTTACAAATATACCTAATCAAAGTTGGAGAATCAATCCAGTCTGCCCTGTTATAGAATGCAATACTCTATATGATAGGGGATAGTGCTAGTATGTATAATAAATAGACTGGGTTTTTCTCTTATCTCCAGTTTGAAAGTCTAGTCAGGAACAGCAACTGCAAACAAAGGGAATTTCTACCATTTCCTCCTATTTTTTAGTGACAGTGCAGAAAATGCAAATGCAGAGAAACACTCATTCCCTTCTGTTCCCAAGACAATCTGCCATCCTTCATGATTGGATCTTGTCACATTGTGAAACAACTGGTGAGTCAGAGAGGCTGCACCATAACACTGAGAGCAGGAGGATTAGCAAACAGAAGCTGGATTTCTGCCTGCAATTTTTGAGGCTTGTTTTGGCATGTTACTCTTTATTCAATACTTACTATCACTCAGAGAAATTGCCAAAGAGACACTGTCACACAGGTAATGCTGTATATTGTACCTTTACAGTAGATTTCAGAGGATAAGCTATAAAAATTAGATCAGATGTTGGGGCCTGAGGACATGTTATCACAAAAAAAAAATACAATTCTGCTGATAAATTGCAATCATACTTCCCATATCATGCCATCATGGTGAGTTTTATGGAGTCCAGCTATTGTGTAACAGTCAAAATGTTCACTCATGAATCATTGGATGTTTTTGTGGGTTATTTTCACTGAATTAGCTACAACTGCAATTAGAACAGTACTTGATCTGATGTTAATACGGATTATACTCAAGTTCTTGAATACTCAAATTATTGAATACTCAAATTCTGAAATACTAATTTTATTGCATGAGCTACCTTGTAATCAAAGGACTATTTAATATCACATCTGCACTGCAATTCTAAATGATTGAAATAAGAACAATAATATTCTAAGATAATACAGTAAGAAAGTTAAAGAATTCTCTTTTTCCTTACAAGTACTTGAGGATGATGAAGTAGAAAACCTTGATTAGTTTTATACTGTATAAAAATACAGAAAAGGCCAGCAGTAGTTTTACAAATCAGTGTACCTGCTGAACTTGCTGGAAAGTGAATCTCTGCCCTTACACAGAAGAATGTGGATATACTGCCAGTGACCTTGTTGAATTCTTTAGACCATCACCTTAAGCAACGACTTCTTAAAAGGAATATTCATTCCAATAATAATCCCATATTCCATTTATTACTACAAGAAAAAGACTGTGAAAAATACAGTGGTTCACTGCCTTTTAAACTGAAATCCTGTTAAACACATTCAGATTCTAACTATTTTGAAAACACAGATGCCACACACATTGAGGAAAACTTAGGACTTCAGATTCCAAATTTAGTATTTATGTTTGGTTTAAGTGCTTCCAAAAGCCACATTATTTTCTCTTTGTTCTGATAAACATTTCACTGTTAGAAGTAATTTAAAATTGGCTACCCAAACTTTATTTTAAATGTATGTGACCCCAGCAATGTAAAGCAGCATGTTTCCCATTACAGCTAAAGAAGTCAATAAACTAGTAGTCTTCCAATAATTAACATCTATTAATTTATTTTCAGTAATTCACAAGGCGCGCTGTAAAACCAAATAACGTCTTGTTTTGGTTTAGCCAAGAACTTTAGGGGACTTTTACTTATATATTTCAGTATGCACTTGCCATTTTTGTAATAGCATCATGTTATTCAGTCATCATCCAGACTAAACCCACTATGATCCTGAGATTTTTTTTCTGCAGCACCCGCACCTTGCCTGTTGTTCCTCATCTAGATGTGTGGAAGATGCAGTTATCCCATTCAATACATTAGTTGGTTTTGACCTTGAACCATTGTTAACCTGGAAAACTATATTCATAGAAGCTTTCACCTATGTATTTTGTAGTTTCATTTATACAGCTGTACTACCTTGGTTTTTCCAGTTACCACGGTGATATCAAAGGGTTATTACCAGTACCAAAAGAAGAAAACACATTTTTGAGTCTTCAAATCTAATGCCTTTACTTTGTTTAGTTTGTCGAATGAAAAACAGCCCTTAGGAGAGGTTAGGGTAATTTATCAGTTTTTAAAAGGAGGCACTCTAACTGTATACACAAAGCACCAATACCTACCTAATTAATAATCTATAGATATGATTTAAAGAAATACAGATACATCATTTAGTCTTCATTGTCCTCTTGCAGGATTTCAGTCAGGAAAACATTCAATCATACAGATTTCATTACTGAAAAAGAAAATGGAAAAATCAGCTTGAGTAAAAACATGGGAACAAAAAGGCTAGATTATTCTGTCAATTTTTTTCCAACGCTATTTTTGCTTTGTCACTTTTCCACATTGGCTGTGCAGCCTCACAGGCTCCCTCTGGTGGTTACCAGCAAAAGCGTCGCCTCTCTTAGGGCAGCGTTCGAAAACCACGAACTAAAGACTGATTTCAATAGCATTTCTTGCTCTAATGATAATTAAGGAATTATACATGTGTTAAATGATAAAGCCGTATGTAGCCTAGTTGTGTAATCTATATCATAATATGTCTTCTCAGTTAAACTATTTGAAAAATCAATGATGATTCTTTTTTTCTTCTAAAATCCTTTAGGGGCTTGGAAAGTGAGGAATATAGGGTTTGGCTATAATACCAATAAGTATTATTAAGTATTATTAAGCAATAACTTAATACCGCATAATATACGTGCTAATGATCCAAATAAAACACCTAAACCCATCGTTTCAGATAAGTGACTTTTAATATGTCTTCACTTAGGCAAAATTCTCCAATAAACTGAATGTGTCACAGTCTCCCTTAGCTGACAGTCTTTTCTCCTACCTCAGGTGTGGCTGTGGATTTTCTCTTGATCCCTAGGATACTGCAGACTAGCATGGGAGAATTTCTGGATCAAATCACAATAGATACAGCCCTCTTCTGAGCAGATATCCAGCCAATTTAAAGAATTTAAAAAATATTTCCATCAACAATATAATGAAAAGTGTCCTCTAAAGGCACCACAAAAGGAAGCTATCTATTTTTTTTTAATTAGAGTATCAGGACTGATGATTTTATATGGCAATGCTTTTTATTAAAATGGAGTTATTTGAAATATAAAGAAACACAAAAAAGTTTACAGAAGGGAACTCCAGATCACAAGTCATATCCCTGACAAGTCTATTTTACCTGTATTGCCTTTGCAGATGAACAGAATTAAGACTAAATAATTTTTCACAATTATTGCCTTTTCAGAATTTCTTATTGTTTAAATACTTGTACTTCATTTCCAAGAAATAGTTAAGTACAGAGACAATGAAAAACAGATATTGTGTGATAAGTACATACTTTTATGATCATTCTAACTGAAAAATACATATATTAGTAATGTAATAATATAGAAATGTGTTGTTCTTGTGTTTATCCTTCTTATATTGTATATGGAATGTCAGAAAGACACAGATCTCAGTCAGAAACCTGCAAAAAGCAAAAAAACTTCCACTCTTGCTGGATCTGAACACAGTTAGGGCACAGGAAAACGTTCAAGACTGTTCTCTCCTATCTGCTTTGCAATTCTCATATCTTTCAAGACTTTTATTCATGGTTAATGGCTTATCAATATCACTAAGATACACTTTGTTCAGCACATTAAGAAAAGACCTCTGGAGCATCTCATAGTCATGTGCCTGGCTGTATATATATATCTCTTTTTATTAAACTATATTTATGCACAGATAGGTAGAATAGTAAATAGATTAATTGACAGATTCGCCTACATATTCTTGGTACCTACTTCATGGCAGCTGCTACATATAAAGGCTGGGAAGCAAAGTTCTTCCTGATAACTGTTTATAGGAAATGCCAACATACCTGAGTAGGCCAAATACTTAGAATATGATGTTTTCTAGATTAAAACATGGATGAAATTTTTGGAAAAGAATTCTTGAGGCTCTAAGTGGTCTAAGGGGGTCTAAGTGTAGCTGCTGGTGATAGGGGATTAAAAGAAGTAGGTGTTAATAATATGAACAAATTTCTCCACAGTCTGTGACTCAAGCATGTTCTGAAGACATGTACATTCATTTTAAGCTCTCCTCACACATTTCACAGTAGTTTGTCTTCTACGCTAAGAAGCTACACACTCTTCAACGCATCCAGAAAAAAAATGGTCTCAGGTAAATTATGACTGTTAAAACAAACCTATGGGACACCTATGGACAGCTCAACATATCACTGTTAATGCTGCACCACTGTGCAGGTTTATGATCCGCTGTTGTACAGCTGTATATTGCATAAATAAAACCAGATTGGAGAAGAAAAGTTGGAATTTATTACACAGTTTTTGACATGAAGTCTTTCTCTTTTAAAGATGACTAATAAATACAAAAATAAACTATTTATATGATTGTTAAGTCAATGTAAATGACCATGAGTTACTTTGGTATTAGTTGATTCATTAGGTTCTTCATGGTGTTTTAAGCAGCTGAGAAAAATGTGCATTTGTTGGTTTCTTTTCAATAACCTAGCACAGCAAAAATTTCAAGCACTTAAACTTTCCATCAGAATTTTTACAAGGAAATGTGTACTATAAAAGCCTAGCATAGATTTATCCAAAGACAATATAAATACAAACCCACTCTCTTCAAGCATTACTGTATAATATTATGTCTCTCCTTGAGACATACAGGAAGAAACACAGTAAGTCAAATGAAGTCAAATCCCTGAAGTACTTTAGTTTCATTAATATCAATTTGGATAAGCTCTGCTGAGGATTTAAACAACTGCTCTAGGTTCTCTGCACCTCAGAAGAAATATACTTTACCTATTGATTGTTTTTCTTACATAGAAAAAATCTGAAGAGTTAATTATATCTCCAGAAAACTAATAGATACAACCGATGGGTAGTGATCTTGAATACTACATGGTATTTTTGGTAAGAACAGCAAATGAGTGTATTTAATGAATAAAGTAATTCTTTCACAACTGAAACTGTTTATTGAAAATCAGTATGTTCTCATACAGATATAAGAGCTATCAATTCACTCTGTATGCATCTTTTGTATATTTTTCCTTTAAAAGACTTTAAAAGAAATGTAAAAAAAAAAGGGAGAAATATTACTGAAGCAATTGAAAAGTGGCTTTACTCCTTAGTTTCTGTAGCTGTACTTTTGCTTTTCGGTGTTTCAGTGTTCTTTTAAAAAGTTAAATCAAACATGGGCTACCATAACAAAACTCAAAATCTTGCATTTTCATTTTTATTATCACATTAAATTCTTAAATGAATATGTAAATAAAGGTTGAGGATTTCTTTAGTAAGTGGCTTTTTATAAAAAGTCAAAACCCAGATACAAAACTGATGAAAACTGACAAGGCTTCAGCAAAGCCATGTTTTATCAGTGGTAGACTTCAAGCTCTGAACCTAAAGGTCAAATATTGTTCAAAAAATAAAAACAGAGTCACAAAGTTATGCGAATTCTATAATTTACTAACCTGATGCTGTGATTGACCTGCTCCTGGACAAGTACTTGTGGGATATTGGTGAAAGCTGAACACAGTTAGAACTAAACAAATGTAGATTTTATTTAAAAAATAGCAGTTTCAAAGGGTAGCTTCTGGAATGTTTTTAAAAGCAGAAAAAAAAGAACAGAAATAGCAAGAATCCAGCCAAATCAAAAAGAGGTACTTTGTCTTGCTTTTCATATAAAAACCAAACTAAAACTTGAAAATCCATTTATTAAAAACACCAACGAAAATACAGGAATAATACATTTTCTGACAGACACAGAGTTTGTTGCTGTGGTTAATTAAATATGAAACTGCTACATTTGCCTGTTGATTTTCACAGGCCATGATTCCTTGGGATGGAACACCTCAAAAGTAATGTTATGAGGGGATTAGATGACCAGAGGCAGACACAGCTTCTTGTGCTGGGCTGGTGACACAAAAAACAGGGCTACACACAGGGAAAGTGGAATGCATAAAAGCACAAAATATGGAGGCTCCACAACTGAGTCTACTTTCAATGTTTCTTTAAGATAGCTTGTAGAATCCTTTGGATTCACTAAAGTGGTCATTGCACTCCAAGGCACATGGTTTTCCTTCCAGGAGGACAAGTACAGGCAATCTTTGTATATTGATGAAATTTTCCCCTCATGTTCCCCCACTAGGTGGACACCTGTGAATCTGACCAGCCTCCAGCATGGGCTGCTGGTCTACAAATATTGGAATGTGTCTGCAAAAGAAGATACAATATATTGTTTTCCATATCCACAGACAAGAGAGGAGCATGCTTAAATTGCTGCACTAGAAATGTAAGCAAACAATAGTAAAGAGCTTCCTGGTTGGAAATGGCAGCTGATGACAAAAACAGAGTGTCTACAAAGGTGATGGGGGTTCCATCAGGATAAATAGGTATTTATGAAAACTGGTTATACATAATTAATTGTTCTTCTTTCTGATTTCTGTTCGCCTGCTGAGAGGCAAGGCACTTAGATTAGGAACTGCTCCAGCAGAGCCTTCTTTCATGGTGCTCTGCATGTGCCCAGTGAGTCTTAGGAGATGAGGCAAGGGAAGACAACATCATCTATATTTTTGGTAAACTTCAAATAAACTCTGAGTAATAACATCTCCCACAAAATCTCAGGAAAAGGAAAAATAGAATCAGTTTAATGGTCTAGACTCCGAATGAAGCTCTCTCCCACAGCAAATTAAAACACCACACAGCTGTACCTGAATCAATAAGCGCCAACTCAGGCAGTTACTAAAAGCAATAAAGAAGAAAAGTCTGGCTCAAACAAAACCAAGTTCAAGCTACCTCCATCCACTGCAATAAAATGTTTCACTAATTACCTGAAAGTAGATCTGGTCTCTGTTGTGTCAGAAAAGAAATTGGAAGAGATGGAAAAAGGATTTACTAAAACCCAGAGAACTGACAGTAGCACTAAAAACTTCTACATGACCTTGAGTAAGTTCTATGGCAATTTTCTGTGTCGAATTTGTCATTTTGATCTCTATATTTTAATGTCCTTTCCCTGAATTCTGACACACTCAAAGTCCTAGCAGTACTAAAGTGGTGGGCAGCATACAAACCTGTAAAAGAAAAAAAATCTTCTAGTCATCACCAGAACTCTGTAACCGAAATTCATTTTGTCCAGCTATTTAACTAGAAGATAGGAGACATGTTATGTAAATCAGACAGGATCTGTTTTAATTCTAATAGTAATTCTAATGAAGACTATTAAATCCGCCTTATTATTTTTGTTTCCTGATTCACAATTTATATGATGACAGTCTGCCTTACAAAATTAAATGAAAGGGTGAACCAGCAGCATTTGTCTACAAAAATCCTGTTGTTCTTTACCATATAGTCTCAAGACTTTTGCACAGCCATAGAGATATACATTTACCATTTTTCTAGATACTATAAATCTCTGCTTAGATAGGCATCCATATAACAAATTTTCGATATTCTAAGAAAAATCAAAATTATGATTTACACACCTTTCTGGACATGATATCTGCAGGAAGATGACAACCCTCCAACACCTTTGCTTTTTTTTTTTCTTTTTGTTCCTTGTATAGCTGTACTTGGAGCCATGTCCAGGCTCCTTGGCAAAGTGTACAAATCAGATTTTGCTTCCGTCGAACAAGGAAGACTGGGATCAAGTCAAGTCCAGAATGCTTCTGACACACAAGCCCTTTCCGAGCGGCTATGGACAGCCTGAAGAAGCCAAGGTTGCATGCCACTGCTGCTGCCAGGATGGAGGAGAGGGTAGAGGCATCAGTAACTGCTGGGCAGGGTGCCCATCCGCTGTCCACTGCCCACCGGTTGTCTCTCCTTGCCCAAAGAACTGCCCTGGTGACCAAGGTCTCCATGGCTGGGCAGTGAGGCCCTGGCCTTTCTTACATCAGCCTCTTCACTGCCTTTGACAACTTCTCTCTTGGCCTGTGCCCGGAGCTGATCCCAGACAAAACAACCTGCAAACTTCTGGTTACTTTACCAGGAACACACACCTGCTCCAGCAGCAGTCATGCCTTCCAAGTTGCTTCTTTCCACTGTGATCTCTTTCAGCCTTGATAATTTTGATGTTTCCCCTATGGCTAAGGTAACTTCTTTGGCTTGTATTTCTATTTTTCCTATATAGAAACATGAAGCTCATTTTACAGAACTTAATGCTTCTTGCCCTACTACCTCAAAACAGTCAGATGTCCATTTTATGAAGCTGTTTGAAGGTAGAATAAGTGTTCTTTTAAACGACTTCTGTAGATGCTGTGCCCATGACCTGGATACCTGAGTTTTGTAAGACCTGCTCTACTGTGCTATATTGTATTACAAGTGTTCATCAAAATACTCTTGATTATGTTCTGCCAAGGAAAAGCAGATATTGATAAAGAAAAGCAGATATGTATAAAAACACAGCTGTGTTTTTATGTGCAGGCAAATTCCTTCTACACCAACATTAAAAAGCATTCCATGGGGTAATTGTCACAAATGAAGGAAAATTAAACAAGCAACCCTTTACAACAACTGTAAAGCAAGTTCATGTTGCTAGACCATGGTGATTAGCTTTTGGCATTTTTACAGACAAAATTGCTGGGCGTTGAATAAAGTATGGGTACATGTTTTTCTATACAATTTTTAAGTTTAAAAGGACTTAAAAAGGACTAAATAGTAATACAAAGTATGAATGGGATTTTGGGAACTACAGCTTCAAATTGAATTCTCTTTTGATTGCCTGCATTTTAAAGGGTTTTTTTAGAACAGGAATAGAGAACTAGGAGAAAAAAACCAAAAACCAGCACAAACTCTGGGATGGAATAGCAATAGATCTCAAATGTATATGAGCACATATTTACTTCTTTCTAAATGTCAGCAAGAAGCAGTAAACTTCATTTTATTGGTAACACCTCTCCACTACAGAAATCTGAATGTAGAGACAGCCATGGCCTGAGGATTATATTATTCCCAAGAACATAAAAGAGGAGTCAATGCTTATACATACTTGACTTTTACACACTAATAACTTTAGAGAAGGTGACTCAAAGGTTGGTTATGGATCATGAGCTTTTTTATTTAACTTTTGAACTACGTTTAAAGTTCACATCTGCCTTTATAATGCAAATTTCTACTGCAGGAATTTGTCATAAAGAAAAATAATGGGGTAAAATTGATGTGACTATTGTGCCTGATCATGTTTCACAAATAAATAAAAAGAGTCAGTCTTCAAAATAAGCCTATTTTCAGTCTTGTGTTTTATAAACAACACATGACCAAATCTGGAGAATATTTTTTGCATCAAGGAAAACTGGTCAGTCAGCTAAGGGCTGAGTTGTCAAAAGATTTCTAAAATGTAAGGCTACTCATATGTTTTCATATAAGTACACTTTAAATGGTTTCCTTGCGGTGCAGTTTAGAGCCTTGAACCTCAACTCTACCTTCAACTTCACTACAGAAAAAAACCCGAAGAATTTATACAGGATTTTACTGAAACATTTCGCTGGAGAAGTCCTATTGGGCATTGGATTCTTACATGATTTCTCATTCCTGAAACAAAAATGTACCGGAGTAAGTCAAGTATTTTATAATTGGAACTGTATAAAAATAAGATACCCAATCACTGGAGTGAGCAAAAGGAAGGACATCCTTGTATGATTTTTCAGGAATATCTTCCTGATTAAACCATGGAGGAGTAAACACATTGGCCTACACTTACAAGGGTACAGAGGTTCACATCTCCTTTATAGGTATCTCCTACTATTTTCTCAATTGATTGCTTCATTGATTGGAAAATTTTGGAACCAAACAACTCTTTGGAGGTGAGCTATCATCTGATAAAGATAACTGTGGATTCTAGTTACAGACAGAAGAGCACTGCATTTAGCTTCCTGCTCTTTCTGAAGTACATAGTCTCTTTAAGTTTCAATTGATCTTTTCACGTCAAAAGGTGTTTGAGAGTAGATTCAATAAAACCAGATTTTAGGAAATGCACGAGGCAGATACTTAAGAAAACACTTTTTCAAACATATGAAATTTATTTTTCTATAGTACAATGCAATTTTTTTCTGCTTTTTTACCTACTTTTTTGACGACTTCATGTGTAGTGTATAATTATTTGTACAGAATTCATAGAAACTTTTCCATCTGAACTTTCTATTGCATGAAAATTTTACTCAGTCTAGATAGGAAGAACAGTGGATTAAAATGTCAACACCTCTTCAGTTATGACAATCCTGACAGCAACCATGAGTTCTGTCAATGTGGGAACTTTCCTTCACTCATGTAAAAGCTGAAGCCTGAGGGTCTGACAGCATAGCTACAATACAGTCGTGTTCTCTGGGGTTTTTTCTACCTAATGCTCAAGGCAGTCTTACAGAAACTATATACTTTACAATAGATATGTAGCAAAAAACCTAAAGTTTGAACTATGATACTGTCAATTAAATATCTAGAGGAAACTAATAGAGTCAACATTCCCACCCAAATCACTAATGTGATTTTCAGGTTGCTTTCCCCTAAAACTGATTTTGTTTCTGTACCCACTGTTCCTGCACCCACTGTTCCTGCTTACTTGTCTGTAAAGTCTAATATTCTTCGGTCACCTTTCAGGTTATACTGTTCAAAAGACACTATTTGGCAAGAAAACAGAAGTGTTAGTGATGAGGACTAACACAGCATTTCAGATGGAAAGTTGTGATCAATATAATTGTTAGTATTTACTTCATCAAAGCCAGGGCTGCACTCCTGACATTCTAGAAAAAGAGTAATGTCTGGGAACAAGACATGATTCAAAAGCAAAACATCAGTGGTGTTCAAAATGTTTCCTGTATCTCAGTCACGACATGAAGGAATTCAAGGTCAAACACAAGCATCAGCAACACTAGGAAAATCTACAGACACTTCTGTTCATTTTCACAATATACTCAGAGCACTTCCAAAAAGGGTGTGACATCTGATATATCCTAGAAATGCTTAACAATGTTCTTTCTCAAATTATTTTCAGAAGCAGAGACTGGTAGATTTGCATGGTAATCAATCATGTCAACAAAATGATAAAGAATGCATGTAAAAAACCCCCAAACACGCTCCAAGTCTTTTAGTAATCTTTGCTAGTTTATTTTTCCTTGATATGTTTGTAACTTCTTAACTGATTTACACAGGTGTAGAAAACAGCTCAATCCACATAAACGCTTCTCAGATCTATACAAACTGAATTGTGCTCTCCCATGATGTGTTCCTTTGAACATAATGGAGCAGATCATACGTAAGTTTAATTAAAATCTAGATCTACAGAAGTCAATAGCTTTACAGTCAGCTGATGTGCAGCTGCTGAAATGCTTCAATATAAGTACTAAAAAGAAAGGTAGAAAACATCCCCTCAAACTGCAGACTGAAAAATATGCAAACAAAAGCTCACTGCCTCCAACAGCACATCTGGCCAATTCTGTTGGTTACTGCTGCTGCCAGCTGTAGCTCTCTGACTGGTAATTCGAAAACAAATGGATTAAGAACCCTTAGGCAAATCCGTTTCATTCACAACGGATTCACATTCATACGCGCCGATGAGAATATTCGCATCCATATTCTGGAGGAAGTTTTATATTTCACCACGCTCTGAAAAGACTGGCTGTTCAGGAGCTCCCATTTCGGCACCATTTAGCACTGCTTGCTGCTGCCCTGCTCCGAGGAGCCCGCTAGTCCTCGGCAGGGATGCGGTCCTGCCGCAGAGGAGCTCTTAAGCACGGGAGTCTTGATCTGGCAGTGAAAGGCGGCTAGATTTCCTTTCCTTTTCTTTCCTTTTTTTTTTTTCCTTTTTTATCTTTTTTTTAAAAAATTATT
>WBMV01008407.1:1302989-1410081 GCA_013396655.1 Campylorhamphus procurvoides | reverse complement strand
GGAGAAGAAAAAAGGAGTGACAACGTCTGCCACCTTTTGTGCCTGAGATAGTGCATATTACGGATTGACTAATGGAAACGTGAAGGAGGTGAAAAGAGTGAGCACACGCAGCGTTCTTTAGTCCAGAATAACTCTTGCTGCCGGCTACCTGTTGAGGTGGGTTCACGCAGGCGTTTCATTATTTCTCTTGACAAGAGAGTTCCTATTTAAGCCCGGCCGGAGCNCGCCTCCCTGCGCTGCCTGGGGTGGCCGCTCCTGCTCCCCGCGGTCGGCCGTGCCGGGGAGCGCCCGGTGGCTCCGCGTTCCGCCCGCGGAAACTTTGCCCGGCGCCCAAGGGGAAGGATGGAGCCGAGGGAGCCCGGGGCAGCGCCCCTCAACCGGTCCCGAGCTGTGGCAGAGCAGCCCCGCGGGGAGTTCAACCTCTCCGGGCTGCCGGAGGCGGAGGGCGAGCCCCTCTTCGGCATCGGCATCGAGAACTTCATCACCTTAATCGTCTTCGGCTTGATCTTCACCCTGGGGGTGCTGGGAAACACTCTGGTGATTACGGTGCTGTCGAGGAGCGAGCCAGGCAAACGCCGAAGCACCANCTGCGTGGGCCATTGCAAGCTGAAGGGAGGGAAGAAAAGGCTGGGGGGTAGTAAGGAGCGGGGGGGAGAAAAACCCCACCCCTCCTTTCTCTGAGGAGACGTTCCCGGGGAGCTGTCTCCCGAAGCAGCAGCGACCACCAGCGCGGAGGTCGCGNACCAACATCTTCATCCTCAACCTGAGCATTGCTGACCTGGCCTACCTGCTCTTCTGCATCCCCTTCCAGTCCACGGTCTATGTGCTCCCCACCTGGGTGCTGGGCGCCTTCATCTGCAAGTTCATCCACTACTTCTTCACCATCTCCATGCTGGTGAGCATCTTCACGCTCTCAGCCATGTCTGTGGACCGCTACGTGGCCATTGTGCACTCCCGACGCTCCTCAGCCCTGCGTGTTCCCCGCAATGCCCTGGTGGGTGTGGGACTCATCTGGGCTCTCTCCTTTGCCATGGCCTCACCTGTGGCTCACCACCAGAGCATCATCCACGGTGAGACCAGCAACCAGACCTTTTGCTGGGAGCACTGGCCCAATCCACGCCACAAAAAGGTCTATGTGGTTTGCACCTTCATCTTTGGATATCTGCTTCCGCTGCTTCTCATCTCCTTCTGCTATGCCAAGGTGAGTCTAATGTAAAAGGAATGATGGTGGTAGGTGTCCATGAGCAAAAATAGTGCCATTTCTGGGCATGTAGAGGGACACCATACTGTTGGGAGAAGAAGGAGCAGGGGTGAGTTTGTGGGACAAAAGGAGAGAGCAGGTTTTATAGCTGGCAGGAGATGACATCTGTGCAGTGGCACAGACAGGTCAGAACAGGGGTTGCATGGGATGAATGAGAGGGGGTTATTGTTTTGACAGTTACTGCGGTCTCCCTGCCAGAGTTCCTTGTTGCAGAATGTTTTGCTGCTTTCTCTGTGACCACAACTCTTATTTTCTTTCTTCTGTATGAGGAGTTTAACTCAATAAAGTACAACAAAGCAACAAGTTGTTCAGGCTTCAGATGAAGCATTGTGGTTCTTTAAAATGCAATGCACTTAAAAATGACACAACTGACCAGTCTGGTCTGATCCAGTTAACACGTTAAGAGCAAAATATGCATCATGCTGCCTGGTCCTGTGTGCCCTCTCTTGCCCCAGCTGAAGTTCATGGGAGATTTGCCTCTGACCTCAGCAAGGGTGGGTGGGTCTAGGGAGTGGGGCATGAGGACACAGGTGGGAAAAAGCAATAAGTAAAGGTGCCTGAATATGGCTATTTAAGGACTCTTCTGCTTAGGAAAATGGTCACATTTTTCTGTGAGTAATAATTGTAGCCTTCATCTTAGGGCTCTCTGCTTGCTGCTGAGCAGGATACAAAACACCAGTTGCTACCTGCTGAGTTAGGCAGAGATCCTTCTGTTTCTGTGCCAGCAACTTTCAGTTGCAGGATTTCTCCTTGGACAGTGATTTACATTTGAGAGAATAGGACTGCTCCTGCAAATAAGGACTGCTTCAGTGTTAAGAAGTCAGTTCTTTAATTGGCAAGTTCAATAGATGTATCTGAAGTAGTTAATTTGATAAAATAATTTTCTGTTCTGTTTTGTATTACATCAGCTTAATTGTTATGTGCAAATTGAGGATAGAATGGCATCTAACTCTGCTAAAACCAAGGCATGCAGAACTCAAAGGACAACATTCCTAAATTACTGCTTGAAAGAAACAGTGAAAGAAGTCCAACTTGGCAAATGAAGAAGAAATAAATGTTTTCATATGTAAACTGAATCCTGCTTTCCCTGTGTGAATACAGTGGTATTTCACCTACTGTGGTGAATATGACTGAGCTGTAGCCATAGATCATGACTTTGAGAAAGATACTACATGCTGCAGGGAGAATGTCACAGAATGAGTGCAGGGGGAGCTTTTCATCTACTAATCTTTCCCTTTTCAAAGCCAAAACATCTTCAGTTTCAGTAGAAAGTCTGTATGAGAGAAGACTGAAAACAAGACTTTCAAAATTGCCACAGTCCTCCAGTGTATAGGAAGAGCAAAAGGAAATACTCTTAATCAAAATATACACATAGTAAATATAACACACCATATTGTTACAAAGCACCTCTACAGAAGTAGATATCACAGTATTAGTACAAACATGTAGTTAAAAAAAACAAAAAAACCTGAGCCAACAATAGCAACCCTATATAAAAACATGCCCAAAGCAATTTCATAAAATCAAGGCCAGTTGAAGTTGCAATAAAATAATGTGTTGCCAGGCTAGGATGTCACGCTTGCTTGGTGATGATTTTTGAGCCTGTATGGATGATCCTGCTTGCCATGGTGTCAGGCTGGAAGATCTAACCTGAAGGCATAAATTTTAGAAGATAGCTAGGAGATACCTGGTATTCCCTTCAGTGTCAGTGAAGCCATGACTTGTACACAATTATCGAAAGTATTTGTAACATGCAGCTAAAGACCCATTCCTGCCCTCATTAGGGAACACTTGCAAATCTCCAACTGCAGTATTTTGGCAGGGTGCATGAGGCAGGGTGAGGAAGAAATTAAGGATGATAATAGCTGAAAATCAGAGGTGATGTTTCAGATTTCTCAAAGCCATTGGTACTCTGACAGATTTTAAGCAAATTGGTCACTGCACGCTTTTATTGATATTGCTAAAGTATTATGAATTACAACATGTATTTCGGCTTTTGAGTGAACACAGGGCTAGAGCATTACTGCTGTGTAATGGCCTCAGAAAAACCATAAAGATCATAGAATAATAGAGTAGTTTGGGTTGGAAGGGACCCTAAAGATCATCCAGTTCCAACCCTCCTACCATGGACAGGGACACCTCCCCCTGGACCAGGTTGCACAGGGCCCTGTCTAACCTGGCCTTGAACACTTTGGGGGATGTGACATACACTGCTTCTCTGGCCAACCTGTTCCAGTGCCTCACCACACTCATAGTAAAGAATTTCTTCCTAATATCTAATCTAAATCTACCCTCCTTCAGTTTAAAGCTGTGCCCCCTTATACTATCACTACATGCTTCTGTAAAAAGTTCCTGTCCAGCTCTCTCATAGGGCCTGCTTTAGGTACTGGAAGACTGACATAGGGTCTCCACAGAGCCTTCTCTTCTCCAGGCTGCGCAACCCCACCTCTCAGCCTGTCTTCATAGGAGAGGTTAGTATCTGCATTAGTTTCTTATGGACTTCACTACTTTTCATGAACTGTGGGTCAGTGACATAATGTAATCTTCTGATATGTTAGATTAAGACAAAGGAGACTAATTTCTCTGTTTGAATATATTGCCTTTTCCAGACTCCTTTATGTTTCTTCCATAAGCAAATTGCAATTGAACTTTCAAGTTTTGAAAGTCTCATTCTTTAGGCAGTCTAATAGGGAGCCAAGTTCTTTCTCTCTCTCTCTATCACTCTCTCTTAAATTGTATTAGGAGAGATTTGTATTTTTCCCAGTGGATAACCTGCAGAAGTACTGAAGTAGCGCCAGGTATTTGGAAACAGTGTCCTCCCAGAATATCTCACATGATGTGCTCTTCAGGCAGAGATTCATGAGATCATGCTCTGTGTCTTGTGTGTACAATTGTCCCCCTTTTCGCTTCCACAAATAACAAATTTTTGACAGGGGAGTAAAAATATTGGAAGGAATGGTATTTCTCTAGTTTTGTGAAAACAGCAGGTAATGGAGAAGGTGGAAAGTCTCAATCATTCTCTCTTAAGGATAGTCAGTTTGCACTCAACTCTTAAACATTAGACAAACCATAGGGGAAGAGGTTTGATGTAGTATCAGCTTATAGAGAAGACACATCTTTTTGGGTACACAGCCAAGAAGTCACAAATCCACAAGAAACCAGCTTTGTTGCCTCACAGGCCTAATCCTGTGAGAAGCTTGCTACTTCAGAGAGAGAAACAGTGACTATGTTGTTAGTAGTTGAGTCATAGCACTGCATACTTGTAGACAGTCTGTATTCTGGCTTTTTTATTGCTTGTCATACTAGTTGCCATATTTTTTAATACTGACTTTTTGTGTGTGTTTTGTAACACTGCTACAGCATTTGCTCACTGATGTATTCTGAAAGGGCAAAGTGATAAATGATCCCAGGTCAGCTTCTAACAATTAGCGTGTGCCAGGGTCATGCAATATGATGACTAATTTTAGGTACCACAGCTTTTCGGGGATTCAGTCCTTGAAACTCAAGCCCCCTTCAACCAAATCTTTAGGTTGCACACCTGTAATTATTAGCAAAGTTTTCCTTTTATAGATGTATGATACTAAAAGCTTTCTATAAAACAAATATATCTTGCCTTGAGAGTGTTGCCATTATTATCTGTCATTCTGAACAGTCATGGAAGTCATGTATGATTTATAGACTTGGTTAAAACTAAGCCATATAAAGTAAGAGCCTCAACATAAAATACAAGCTTATGTGTTTTTTGGCTTCAAATATTATGTCTTAAATTTTGCTGTGCGGTGAGGGGAAAACTTTATTAAACTGCACTGAAAAGAAAAAAATAGAAGATATGATACATTAGTGACACACTTAATTGAAAGGGTGAAGGATCTATTGTGACAACAGAAGCAGTGTTACTTTAAAACATGCATTGCAGGCAGTGGCACTTGAATTTTAGTCAGTTTCATACCACAAAGATGGTTCAGAGTGTAATGCTTACATTATGACTCCATTAAACAAGCAGTTCTTATTAGATACTGACCTTGGGCAGGCTTTCCTTCTGCATGATTTTGAATGGCTGATAATGTAGGTGTAGTCAGTGGGTTGACTGTATACAGGCAGAGGGGGAACATGGTTTATAGCAGTGTAGACTTCAAACTTATACAATGTTTGGTAGACTTATGTGAATAGGCACAGAAAGTTTAAACTATTTTCTTTTCTCTTCCATACTGGAAAAATCCCTTTCTCAAGTTGATTTGGTCCTCAGTTTGGGCTCTCAAATTATCTTGAATGTAGTTTCTGAAACAACTGGGGAAAAAAACAAATGGGGGGTGTGGGGGAGGGTGGGGGGGAGTGGGGAAGATAGCCTGTAGGCAGAACCCAGAGTCTCCCTAATGCCATCAGTAGTAGTTGTCATTGTACAATCTGGACCAGGCTAGAACTTCTTATCATTCCATGATCCTGCAAGTCTCCTTACACCCTCTTTCACGTCATAGTTTTTTTTTTTCCCCCAGCCCCCCACCCACATCCCCAGAAAACAGGAAAGCTGTTCCTTCCCTCAGAGCCAAATAACAACAGGTACATGAGCTAAATTTTTTAAAAATGTTACATCTTATGAGAACAGGTTGAGACTATTTTTTAGCAAGGTGGGTATTTCATTCCATAGGTTAAAAACACACATGTAAATGTATTAGTAGATATTTTTTAATAGTTTCTTATGAGAAATAGCCTGGAACAAATTAAGAGGCACATGTAGAATTATAATTATTATTATGTTCATTCAGCTGAAGACAGTGGCTGTTAGAGGAAAATTAACTATTCATGGCCCCAGAGAAGAGAGAATTTGAACAAGGCATTGAGGAGAGTGCCTTTCACTTGCCTTCTAGTGTTTGTGCATAAACACAGCTCTTTTTATCCCTCCACGGCATTCTGTGTAGGTCTTTGAGTGCTGTTCCACTGATGTTGATAGGTAATTACATTTTGCCTATTTCTCTTGTGGCTGGTTTGCATATCATCTGGTACACTACTATGTAGAGCCATCATGTTTTCACTGCAGGTACTTATTTTATGAAATATCTATGTAATCTGAAAGAGGGGAAGTTGAGAAGGATTTAGTTAAAGGTTGTCATCTACACTGGCACCAAAACTCTCCACCACCACCTCCCATTCCCACCAAGTATCCAATTTAACTCTTTTGTTTGCTGCATCTTTCTTTGGATTGGAGAGAGATACAATGCAAAAATTTGCGCTAAAAGTTTCAGAACAGAAGACAAAAATACTTGTAACTTTAAAAAAAAAAATTTTGCAGTTCTGATTTCTGGGATAAGTTTATTTGACTTTAGTTTGGGGCTGTGAGGGATTTGCAAAGGTCCAGTAAGAACAGCTCATCACTGTAAATTATGTGAAGGAGGTATGATAGATGAAGCAGCAGTGATGGGAAGTGTATTTTGTTGTATTCCTCCCATGCCCTTTTTTGTTTTTCCATTTTTCAGTGACGGACTCAGCAATTCAGCTGGTTTGTACAGGGTGATGGTAAGTGAAAAAGAAGTCTGTGAGCCAGATGGTCATTTTGCTGGTCCTCTGATGGACCGCAGGGGTTCTTCTGTCCTTTTCTGGTCTACTTCATCCTGAAGAAGAAAGAAGGAATAAAGCCAAAATGAGATCTTCTCAGGGAAAACCCATTTGTTTTTTTCCTGCCTTTCCTGAGCTCAAGTTGGCCTCAGTGGCAAGCTGGCAAGACTAGAAAGTGCATGCAGGACAAGTCTTTCACATTTGCCCACAGATAACCACAAATGAACTGCACTTACAATATTAAGGGATTATAGTTAATTTTTATTTTTGTCGATGTGTTTCACTGTTAGCTAAGAGTAGACACTTAAAAAGAGCAATCTGCTGATGAGATATGGTTATTCACAAACACCATCTTTATTATGTATGTCTCTAAGACTCAAATGGAATCAAGTGGGATCAAGTCTCTAGGTCACCTTGACTGATGTCTGTCCTGTGGTTTGCAGTACATCCTAAAGAAAACAAAGAAAATGTCCCCAGATTTTACAAAAGAATTTGAATTTACACCCTTTTCCCCACCTCTCCTTATGGGGCCTAAAATTTAGTGTTATATTCCTTAAAAAAATTCTTTTAATTATGAGTTCTTTTGCCTATTAAGTCTGGATAATTTTACCTATTATATTTTTCTCATTTCATCTTAGAGCTATGTAAAGTGCAAGCTAACAGCATCATCTAACTGAGCTCTACATTCTGACACTCTCTAAAAAATTCCTCTTATCATATTTTAATTAAATCCTCCTGTTTAATTAAGAATTTATCTTATTATTCTGTATGGTTTGTAATATGTTAAACACATTTAGCTGAAGGGCATTTTCTCTGCCCTCCATGCCTACAAATCATGCCATAAGAATATACTGGGTTCAGTTAATAATGGCTGCAGATAAAGTAGAGCATGTATATCTATGCATCCACTCTCCAAAATCTTATGTATAAAGCATTATGTTAAAATTTGGACCCTGCTCTTGGATGGTGAACATTTTTGTGACATATTTTTCAAAATTACTTGTGAAACATGCATGGTAAGTATCATCAAATTGTTGATAAAGGTCATGCCTCATATGTCTTGTCTCATTTTAGTATAAATTATTTTTGAAAGCATAAGCTGCTTTTGAAGACCAAGTAGTGCCAGCATCCTGATTATATTAATCAAACATCCATCTGAAGAAAGGAAATTATACAGGTGAGTCAGAAAAGCTCTGACTCAAAACATACATTTTTCTTATGTTACAGGCAGTAAAGGTCATTCTAAATTAACAGGCATTGACTTTTTGTGGAAGAAGATTCTAGGTGCTTGATAGGTTTCCACATGTTGCCTTGTTAAGTTGTAATATGTATTTGTAATGTAATACATCTGAATTTTGATGTAAGAATTGAGTTGTGGTCTGCTTCATATTTGTTGATTCACACAAATGCAGATATGTAATTCCTTTGGTTTTCATAATGTGCACTTCTGAAATGTGTAAATTGGATCAGCAGTGTTTGTAAGCAACTCATACAGTACTGGAGAGCATTCTCTAAGATATATGGGTTTGAATTTTATTTGAATATGAAACAGTGAAATACAAGATGCAAATTAATCTTTTCAGGTTCTTAACCATCTGCATAAGAAGTTGAGAAACATGTCAAAGAAGTCAGAAGCATCCAAGAAAAAGGTATATTGCATTCATTACTAATATTTATTTATTTATATTTTAGTTTTATGGCTAAACTGATTTGGTGTTATAATGCTTGCTTCTAAAGATGTAACAGAAAGAAGAAATCGAAATTAAGTATTTCATGGAGTATTCAGTGTCCGCCTGAACTTACCAGGATTGGAATCTTTTCTGATCCAAGTTTTCCATCACATTGCATTGAGCCATTACCTGGGATCCCCATGTTTTGAACTTCAGGGCATCTGAAATTCAGACATAAAGAGACAACTTGTGTTTAGTATTCAATGTTTTTGGGTTTTTTCTTTTTCTTTTTTTCTTTTCTCACAGGCATTTCCCCCTGCTAAATCATGCGATTTTTCTTTAAAACTAGCTGATTTTTTAATATTTTATTACAGAATTACCGTGTTATGTGATAAGGATTTAAAATGATGGAGTTTTTTTTGTTTCCTGATAGGAATCTAACAAGAGACTTTTAATGGTTCTCCAGTTCTTCTATTGGTTTTTCACACAGTGTTTTCTTCTCCTATGTTCAAGATTTAAGTTACATACTGGTAACCAGCAGAATCATGAAAGTCTTTAAAGCCGAATAGAAGCTTTCTGATTTAGAACAATATTTGAAAGATGTGTTTATAAAGTGAATTTGTCAGTTAATATAATACAGTTCTGATTTTTGAGCAGATTTGACCACAGTAATCATTGACTAACTTCTCAGTTTATGAATATGGAGTCAGAAAAGCCCCTTAGGCTACAGCTCTTCATTTGCTCGGATCACTCTTTCCATATGGGCATGCAGACTGTCTGCAATGTCAATGAAATATACGTGGACTTGACAGGGAATAAGTAAGCTATTATTTATGCATTTTCTATTTTTTTGAAAAATATCCTGGTCAATAGGTTTTGATTCCTAGAATTAAAAGCATTATGGCCCTGATTCTGTAAAATATTATATACAGTCTTACACTTAATGTTGTCAAGGCCAAAGATGTAGTTTCCAAAGACGTTCTATATATTGCTATCTCTGATCTAAATGATTCGCAAACTGGAAATATCTGTGCATTTCCTCTAAACAGTAGCTCTTAAAAATTGCAGATCTGGTTAGGAACTAGCATTTATAGCTTCAGGGGAAAACATTACAGACATGATCAAGACTGCTTGGATGAATCAGGATTCAGCAACCCAGGGGAAATTAAAAAAAAAAAAGTTTCCCAAAACTTTTTTTTGCCTTAGAAAATATGTTTCTGAATCTAAGGCCTAACTCGTGATTTTCAAAGTAGCTCTGTTTTTATTAGTGTGCTAGTGCTCTCTCTGGTTACCATATCATTTTGATTTCCTTCTCTTTAAAATTAGTGTCTCTTTAAGAATGCATTTCAGCTGAATTATACATTTCGAGCTTTATTCAAACCTTTATGAACATTTTGGTAGTAGAATGTTAAAATGAATTTGCTCTTTGTGTAAAAAAAAAAGTTAATGAAGATATCAATTTACCTAAATTGAATTTTCATGCTTTTTGACCACCAAGCGTCAATATTAACATCATATATTTCGAATGGGTTTCATTTGCTAGTGAGAAACCCTAAGCAAGCCTCCATTAGGTACACAAGAGGTGTTCTTCAGTGATACCTTGTTTGCAAGACACAGTGATGATTTTGGAAAGGTAAGCTGAGGAGGAGCAATGGGATAAAACAAAGGTTGTGAGGTTTCCTAATGCAAAATTGCTTATTCTGCAGATATGAAATAAGTAAAAGTTACAGTAGTCACATGGTCAACCTCTGCTTTCAAGTGCATCTATAATCTATTGAAAGTTGGTGATTTTTCTGTTTTTTTTTTTTTTTTTAAATTTTGAACAAACTGAAGTAATATGCCTCTTTTGAAGTAATTGTACATGTGGTATCCTGAAAATCTGATTTCACTTGGAATATTAACACTTCTAATACGGCGATCAGAGAATGAACTGTTCTTAATTTATACACTCTTGTTAGCACACAATCTGCTGATGAGACTTGAAAAAGAGAATACTTCGGTGGCTGTTTTAGTGGCAATTGACTTAAACTCCATAGGGCTAAGAGAGGCTTGTGTAAACAGATGTTTGCAGGAGACACTACAAATTATAGTAACTACAGATATAATGTCCTTTTGTTTCTGTTGTGAGATTATACTGACCAACAACAGTATGTGTCATAAATTATTTTGGCCAGTTGCCACAGAAATCAAATTTTTTTCTGTAAATTTCTCTAAGTTAACTCAGGTTCTGATTAGGTAGATGAATCTGAATTATTACTGAGCATTAATCCATTCAAAAAGTATAGATCAAGTTCAGTAAACTAGTGAAAAGTCTACATATCCTCTGTGATGCAATATTTATCACTCTGTGGCACTGGGTTAGTTTTGGCTCTGAAGAAGAGACTAGTTATCTGAAAACATATACCATGAAGTGTTAATATAGGAATTATAATGGCCTGTAACATAATTTTGAATTATTATTATTATTACTAGGCTTTTATTGGGATGCTAGTTTAGTTGAAAGAGGTACTTGTTAGAGGAGGAGATATTAATTAGGGAGACAGTTGCAAAGTGCTAAATTACTGTTTCTGAAGTAAGTGAAAGGTAAAAGAAAACATTAACAGTCAAATTCCACTGTGTCCTGGCAGAATTCCTTCAGCACCTGGAGGGTTGCCCTGACTGATTCTGTAGCTCTCAGAATGGATCTAATGAACTTGATGGCCCTTCATCTCAGAAACAGTGAAAGCGGAACATTAAAGCCACACTGAGGATATTTTGTGTTCCATTTTTTTAATTCAGTGTTTGGTGGTGAGCTATAATTTCCAGATTGGTTTTGGCAATGCAAGATCACCAGAAATTTCAAGCTCCATACTTTTTTCCTCTTTTCTTCCCCCCTAGTTGTATCCCAGAATGTTTTTGTATGTCGCTCTCTGTGGAAATTCTATGTTTAAAGGAGAGACTTTCAAAAAAGTCTCCACGTCTTTAGTCAGCACTTGAGCAAAGTGACTGCTCTAAGCCCTTCTACCAGCTGCCTTCATGTATACTAGATCTCCCTTGAAATTTTCATCAGAAATCCTTCTCCACTGTACTAAAATATAGATCATTAAATCTGGATGAGATTTCCCAAAGGCCTCTGTTACCATTGTTTTACATCAGGCTTATGTCTGCCTCAGGAAAAGCTGGGAACATAATTCTTTATCTTTGAGGGAAGTTATGTGTTTGCCTTTTACTGTGACATTTTCAAGGCTAAGGTTCTCCTTCGCAGTAGTTCATTATGCAACGTGAAGCCCATAGAGATAATAGGGTAAAATCAGTAACAAATATTCCAACGTGTTCCCTCTCAGTATACTTCCCACCCACCCCCAAATAATGGTTTTGAAGCAGATTTAAAGCTGATTTTTCAATTGCTCATCAGGCATCTGTGTTTTCCTTTCCTTGTCTCAGACAGCACAGACTGTGTTGGTGGTGGTAGTGGTTTTTGGCATCTCCTGGCTGCCGCATCACGTGATCCATCTCTGGGCTGAATTTGGAGTTTTCCCACTGACTCAGGCCTCCTTTCTCTTCAGGGTAACTGCCCACTGCCTGGCTTACAGCAATTCTTCTGTGAACCCAATTATATATGCATTTTTGTCTGAAAATTTTAGGAAGGCCTACAAACAAGTCTTCAAATGCCAGACAGGTAACAAGTCACCTCTGAATGATGCTAAGGAAAATAAAAGTCGGATAGATACACCACCGTCCACCAATTGTACTCATGTGTGACTGTTCAGAAGTCCTGTATGTTGGCTCTTCATTTTTGTCAACTAATACCAAGAAAACAAAGCACAATGAGCTATATCCTGGGTTTATCTTGATAAAACTAATTGTTATTTAATGTACTGAAGTTGCATCTGTAGCAAAAGTTTGTCAAACTAGTATGAAAGAAACCTGGGCTGATCCCTTGCATCTTAGATAGCTTTGTCAAGTGAAGCTCTTGGACCCTTAAAAGGTATTTGAAATAAAAGTATTGAGATAACATGTCTGTATTCTACTTTGTATACTAAGCCTACAAATATACAAGAAGAAGATGTTGAAATGGACAGTTGGCCTTCTCACATCTTACTCCATCGAAGAGAAAAGATGGGTCAATTTTGTGTCTTACAGATAATAAATACTGCAGTACTATGATTTCAGAGAGAAATACTTTTGTTCTCTCTTCAGATTGTTTTGAGAATGCCTTTTTTCTTTTTAAAGTAAAAATGGGCTCTGATTTGGAGTTGAAATAGGCTGTCTACAACTTGAGACAATTGCTTTAGAGTGGAAGTGCTAATTTTATCTGTTCAGCTGTTCTTTAATGTATCTTAATGAGCAAGGATTTTTTCCACTTCGTATGGCTGCCTTACTGTAAACACAGAACTTTTGTGTATGTTTTTTTTTAATGGCCTGTGTGTAGTTGTGCCAAAGTGAGGATTTGTGTCTAACTGAGGGAAATTCTTCTTCATGTGTTGCATGTGCATGTGTATGTATGTTTTCTTAACTTTACAGACTTTGAGATGGAGATGCAATTTCAAATGTGCAATATAGGCATATGTTCTAAAATATTATGTTCCATAAAGCAACTCTAGACAGTGTCTAAGTATTTAAAAACAGCATTCCTTTAAAAGTTGTAGGTGGGGCTTGATGTCATGTAGGTTTTCATTGGAAATATACAGATGGTTGCATTTAAATGAATGAAAAATGTACAAGGTAAATGGTACAATTCTGTACATTCTTAAATAAAATGAGTAGTTTCAGCAATTTTATAAATGTATTTAATAGGTCTTTAAATGGTAAACCACTAAAGAAATAGTGGAAGGCCACTTACTCCTTTGAGAACATTTTTTTAGCTGGAGTAAGATATGATTTTACTTTTTTTTTTTTTTTTTAAAGAAAATGACCCAGAGACTCATAGAGTGAATTAAATTAAAGAAACCTGTGGACATCCTCTCAAGGCAGATACCCTCACAGTTGTATCACTTTCTTGTCTAGGCAAGTTCTAAAAATTTTTAAGGATTTCAATTCAACAATGTTTTCGGGGCAATCTGTGCCAGTGCCTAATTACCCCACTAAAATACTTTTTCTTATCCACAGTTGGGATGAGATGTATCTGGTATGTTTTCCCTTGATGTATCTTGTGACAATTGCTTTCTGTCCTTCTGCTATGTACTTAAGTCTTCCCTCTAACTTGTTAGTACTCAATTTAAAATGGCAATTAAATTTTCCCACAGCCTTCTCTTCTGAAACAAGGAGGAGAGCTTTTAGTCTCTCCTCAGCTATTGTGCCCCAGCTCCCTGGCCAGATTAGTGGCCTTCCACTGCCCTTCCTCCAGCTTATCCACCTATCTCGTGAACTGAGGTGTTCAAACTGAAGAGTGGTTCTGATGTGGCCTCACGAGCACCGAGTAACTAATTGCTTTCCTAGACCCTTTGGCTGATTGTTGCTAATGCAACCCAGTATTATAATTTATTACTGCAAGGTTACGCTGCTGACTCATATTTAATTTCTGTTTTTCTGCAAAATAGCAGAGTCCCAGTGCAGGTTTCAGGACATCACTTTTGGCTTTGGTGAACCTCATGCATTTGGTAGTGGTTACTTCCAGCAGATCAACGACCCTTTGAAAGGTAGCACTGCTCTCCAGAATATCCACCACTCCCCCAGGTTTGGTATCATGTAAAATTGCTGAAAGAGTCTTGCGTCCATGTCCTGGTCCTTGAAGATGCTAAGTAGTGTTGGCCAGGCGTTCTTTCAGATTTCTTTTTCTCCAAAAACTTGCATAAAAAAAAATAATTCAGAGTGGTGGAACATCAGCTATGGAGGGTTATTGCACATAAAAATATTTATGTGTATGTGTCAGTATTATCTGCTTGGAATCAGTAAAATAATATTGAAGACATGCTATTGCATGCATGGTGTTTGTGTCCATTCTTTCATATGAAGAGAGCATTTAAAATGGCAATTAAATTTTCCCACAGCCTTCTCTTCTGAAACAATGTGTTGCTTTTAGTCTCTCCTCAGCTATTTTGCCCCAGCTCCCTGTATTCCTATTGCTAGGAATACAAAATATATGGGAAAAAAAAGCTCAATTGTAGAAGAAGGCTTTATCTATGCAGGAAGCCATTTCCTGGGTTAGGAATGAGGTTTGGAAATAGGCCAAGAAGTTCCTCTGAGTGTTCATATCATCATCACCTCAATCACTCAAATTATTAGAGCACCATTAGACTCCATTTATAACCCATTAGGAAATTCTACAATTCTACAAATACAAAAAAAAATATTTTTTCTTTTAAAAATTGTGATTTTATAATTTTGTTTAAAAATTACCATGGAAATTTATAATTGTATAGAGCTGAGTTTATTGTTTCATCTGGAGAAGGCTTTTGTTCCTTAATTGTCCTGCATCTGTTTGCATCTTAATTGGAGCTTCATCTGTTTGAAATTTTAATGATGAGAAGGTGAGGAATGGGCGCTGCAGTAATAACTACTTAGAAAGGTCCCACCTGGTTCCTGGAGAATATCAGTAAAATTTCCATCTCACTTTTCAGAGAAACCTTAAGAAGAAGCACACACTCCAAGGCTCAATTTCCTGCTTAAAACATGCTTTTGTTGGTCCGTGTCTCTAGCGTGTGACTTTGTCATGCTCAGTGATGACACAAAGGTTGTGAATATAAAAGCAGTGTTAATGAGTGCTGTGATCTGTGTCCAACCCTTGAGCAGCTGGAGAGTTGGCTCGGCAGATGTTGTGGCACAGAAATGGATGATTTTGGTAGAAAATCAGGGAATGGATGCTAAGATCCCCTACAACTGAGTATCTGCTTCCATGATCTGAGCTTGTGGGCTTGGATTGTTATTTCTAGTGGAAAGCAAAGCAAAAGTTTCACCTCACTGACTGGCCTAATAGGGTTTTCTTACACCTTTTTAACCAAAGTGTTCATTTCAGTGCACACAAAGCGAAGAAGAGAGAAAGGAGATTTCTCTGGCTAGGGATGAATTTTCCACTCATAGACATAACTCCATTTAATTCTACCCTGTTGTGTGAATTTGAAAATATTATGCTGTACAAAACAAAATAGGCAACAGGAATGATTACTCAAATTCCTCTCAAACTAAAACAAGATATGTATTTGTAACTAAGTTAATTTCTACACTTCTCTTAAAATTCCTTAAACAAATATTTCTTGTAAATTGCAAGAAATGGAAACTGCTATTCACATATTTTTTTAGTAAATTCTATAAAATTTTGGTTTATGTATGCTGCTAAAATCCTACCTCATTGTGCTGCTCTACAAGCATCTCCAGAAGTATAGAGCCTACAATGCGCCTTCAGCATTAGGATGTAGCCAATAAGATCAATTAGTGGGAGTTGTTCAGTCCAGCTTAAAACTGTGTCTCAGTGAAGAAGTGTAAAAGTCTTTCCTTTTCATACTTTTCTCTGCAGAGTGGATGAAAGACCTGTGGAAAGGTAGCATCTCTGTAACACCTCATGCAAACATGAGAGGGTCTTCTTCTTGCAGGCTCTGGAAAGGAGCTCTGTTCTGTCCATCTCCTGAGGTTGTACTAAGATATTGCAGCAGGTTTATAGACAAGTTTTCATTTTATACATTAGTTTTCTGGTTTGCACCACTTTTGCCTTAAAAAGATGCAGAATTATCATTAGAAGAAGTAAATTATTCCATCAGGATTCTCAGTACCATATTTGCCCTGCCTGGTTGTGGGTAGCTGTTTGAGGTATAATACTAAAGATTACAGCCGTGGTCTTCTTCAACTAATAAAGCCTAAAATACATTTCCAAGATACATGTGCACCCTGGTGCACACTGCACACTGCTATACATAAATCAGATTTAAGATCCATAGGAAAAAAAAGGTGCTTACCCAACATATTTTTCATCATGTTCAAACACCCTGAAAAATGAAGGAACTTGCTTACCTATTTGTTCAGCTGTGCTACTGTCACAGGTAATTGTATCACCCACTTAACTAATTTTGAAGAAGGGAATCTTTTTAGTTTCAAGTGAAGCTGACACTTAATTGCTGCTTCTACGCGACTTATTAAATGACTATGTTTGCAGTCAGGAAATGTGTACTAAACATGTGATGTAGTAATGTAAAGATTCATAATTGCCTAAAATTTTATCTTGTATCAAAAAAATGTAGCATTTCTTAATAATTTTCAAATTCCTATGTTAGGTAAGAAACTCATATGCTGTAACAGCTTACAAAAATACACCCAAACTGGCTGAAATGATATGTAAAAAACATTATGATTGGTTAAGAAGCAAACTTAAATTTTGCAGTTGAGTGTTCCCATCTGCAGTCTTAATACTCTTTCAATATTTTGTATCCAACTTAGTTGGATCTTTGATTACTTACAAATACTTCAGAAGTATTTTTCTAAATTCAAACATTGAAAAACTGTATTTTTAAAAGCATTTAATGTTTGGCAAGGTAGGGTATTTTCATAACATGTTTTAAGTTATGGTCTTTTGTAGTCACTTTTACTTCGTATGTGTGCACCTCTTTCTTTACTATTATATCTCCATTTTCAAAAAATGTCACTATGTCCAAGAGATAAACATTAAGCTTTATATATTTAATGCTGTAGTGAAATAAATTTTACTTTACATTGTAGGGAAAGAGAAGGATCTCTTTGTAAAATAGTACTGTGAATGCATTTTAGATATTATTATCCTCATGCTTGCTTCGCAGTATGATGTGACACATTGGGACTAATGAATTTGTGGTATTTTGAGAAAGGATAAAAGCAGAGAAAAGAACAGCTTCTAGCTTGCAGCACTTGTGCTAGTGTTCTCTATTCAGTACATGTACAAATGCCAAAGATGAAAAAAAATTAAAATCTGTGTTTATTTTGATGCCTTATATGTGTAAAGTAGCATGCAGTTGTTCTAAGATATACTGTACTTTGTGTGAATTTTCAAGTGTTAGTTCCAATAGGTCACTTCCTTTTCTTACAAAATATTTATGTAATGCTTAAAAACAAGCAGTGCCCTCAGGAAAACTTCCAGAAAAAGTAGTGTACACAAAACCAAATAGGTTGATGGCTAGATGTCACTATGGGTTGAAAATTTAACTGATATGAAAAATATTCATATTTTCAAGTACTGAAGTGCAGGAGGGAAGATCCTCCATGCAGGCTGGTAAAAAGTCAATTGAAATTTATATAATTGATATTTCTTATTCAAGTGTAGTTGAAATCTCGGTAATTTATGTAGAGTTTAAGAGGCATACAAACAGAGCCAGATTCATCTATTTGAGAAAAAAAACAGAGTTCTCCAATGGTGTGAAGTCCAAATCTATTTTATGAAAGCCTTTATGTGGCTCTATGTTTGGAAGAAGGCTGTCAAATCGGTGCATATTTTGTGTATATTTGCATTAACATTGATCAAGGGCTATTTTAGTACAGTAAAAATAGCTGGTTGGGCATGAAACCAGAATACAATCAGTTTTATACCTAATGGAAATCTTTTAAAACCAAAAATAAATGCTATGGCATGGATTTAAAATTATGTGCACTTTATCAGTTTTACTGTGCAGTACTAAAATAATTCTTTGCACATGCACATGTATATGACATTTCTAGATATGTTGGTGCACCTTGGCCAGATGCATTTACTGGATGAAAACTGAAGTTTTATAGAATTATTTCTTTTCTTGTAACATTCTCCTCTTGGAAAACTTTGTTCAATTTCCATTGCATGGTCATTCTATTCCCCTATAAATAAATTCCCCCATTTAAAATTTGCTGAGAAAAATAAAAATTCTCCTCCAGTAATTAATCACCTGAGCTACATAGATGTATCTAGCAATACCTGTAGAAACTTTATCAATTTGGTGAAGTTTAACATTAAGATGTTGAAAAAAATACAGAATTTTTGCTGATGTGTTGTAGATGTGATGTTTACAGACACAGAGATGATGGTGTGACCATTCCTTTACACTGAATTTCACAATTTAGTACAAGGAAATGGATAGTTTTAATACAGTAAAATAGTGACTAATAAAATACTGCAGGTAAAATAGTAACAGCAACCAATTTAGGAATGAAGAACATAAGGCAAACGTTAAGAATTTATTATTGTACTGGAAAATGATGAGTCTGATCACTCAGTATTTATTGTCACAGGCAAAATAGACTCCACTTGGTGAAATTAGTTTAATTCCTTAGCAATCGAATCAGAATAGGCTAATGAGAAATAAAGCCAAATCTTAAGAACATCTTCCCCTCACCCTTTCCTTTTCCTGGGCTCCTGATTTTCTTTACCTCCCCATCCTGATCAGCACAGGGGAACAGGGAATGGTGGCTGCGGTCAGTTCATCACAACTTGTCTGCCACTCCTTTCTCCTCAGGGGGAGGGAGAACTCACACGCTTCCCCTGCTCCAGAGTGGGGTCCCTCCCATGGGAGACAGTGCTGTCCACCAAGTTCTCCAATGTGAGTCCTTCCCATGAACTGCAGTTCTTCACTATGGCTCCATCATGGGTACCTTCCACAGGATGCAGTCCTTCAGGAACAGACTGCTCCAGCCTGGGTACCCCATGGAATGACAGCCTTCTGCAGGTATCCACCTTCTCCAGCATGGGCTGCAGGTGGATCTCTGCTCCACCATGGGCCTCCATGGTCTGCAGGGGGACAGCCTGTCTCACCGTGGGCTGCACTGTGGGCTGCACCGTGGGCTGCAGGGGAATCTCAGCTCTGGCTCCTCCCCCTCCTTCTCCTCTTACATTGGTGTCTGCAGGGCTTTCTTTCAAATATTCTCACTCCTTTTTCTCACTGCAGTTTCCACACTCCATCCCACCCTCTGTTAGCTAAGTTATCCTAGAGGTGCTACCACCATCAGTGATTGACTCAGCCTTGGCCAGCAGCAAGGCCATCATGAAGCTGGCTGGCATTGGCTCTGTAGAATGTGGGGGAAGCTTCTGGCAGCTTCTTGCAGAGGTCAGTCCTGTAGCCCCCCTGCTACCAAAACCTTTCAATGCAAACTCAGTACAGAGGGCTATTGTTAAGAAGTGGCCTAAAGGCACCACATAGCTCTGTACATATACAGACAGAGAAATACCTGATGCTCTGCCTCTCTGAATCAAGAGGATGAGGAGGACTTTGCATTAAGCCATGGGTATAAATAACCCTAGAATGCTTCATGAGCAAATGTCATATATTCACTTGGCTTTAAATCACATCTGAGTATTTCTCAAAAGCAAATGTGGACTAGGTGGTAGCACTGCTATGAGGAAGAAATGCAGCTTATGTTACGGAGTATTTAGACCTAATGATCACAGTGGCCCCTTCTGGCCTTAGCCTGTTTGCGTTCATATTTCTGTAATTAGTAGTATGAGAGCTGTGCAGATAAGATGAAAACCATGACAAAATTGAGCTATTATTCAGTCAATAAGTGACCATCTGAATAGAAAGAATGACTCCTCAAGTGGGCTACATTCTGAAAAGATCTTACAATGATTAAGAAATCCAATTGAAATCTCTGGCATATGGGTGGCCATCGATAGAGGAAGAAGGCAAATGATGCTGTATGCTCTTCTCATTTTGCTTAATTACTTTTCACCATAATTGCTCTAAATGTAATCACTCTGCATTACTTCTGCATAGCAATTTATTGTTTTTATGGGAACTGCGAGCTGATGATTGCCAGCCCATTTCAAACACCTGCATTTCACTCCATAAATTGATGTCAGAGTTATTTACCAACCTTTTGTGAAGCTACTGGAAATCTTTACGAACTAGAGACTCTGACAGTAATGTTTTCAATTCAATTCTGCTTAAATGAAACCTTAAAAAGGCTAATTCTGTGTTGAACACACATGATTGCCATGGTGTTTCTGACAGAGCAGTCAACCTTTTGAGTAGATTTGTACAGGTTGTATGATAGATAGACCTGAATAATTATGGGTCGTGTGTTAGTTTTAGGAATAACAGTTACAAAATTGCTCCTGTCATGAATTCTGCTCACTTACAAGAGTTGTACAGTGCTCTAACCATGACATCCTGTCCCCTTGGAGGGGTGTGTTCCTAACCTCCTCTCAGCAGTTAGGTACTGCTGAGCATGCTGCTCACTTAGGCCAGCATCTCATCCCACATGTAGCTGCTTGCCAGTTTGCCTACCTGCCGTGCAAAGCTTCTGATGGAGTTGTGGGTGGAAAGGCTCATGTGAAAGTGTGCTTTGCTGTTTTCAAGACTTCTGGGTTCTCCTTATCTGAAGTATATACACAGCAGGGTTTTGTGTTGCGTCTTGTTTTCTTTTCTTTTCTCCTACCCTCAGTGCTACCAGAGAAGAGCAAAGAGACTTGTTTGTCCTTCATAAGTAAGCCTGACTGGGATCTTGAGCAAGAAGAAAACCTCTTCTGTACCTTCAACCCTGAAATTCACAATCATGCCACAAGGAACATCTTTGCTTCCTTCTCCTATCTTCTGCCATTTGTTACCTTATGTGAAATTCATCTTGTTCTAGTTATACAAATAAGCTAATCCCACAATTATGTGTCGGTAACGACAAAATGTATTGCTATAGATTTAAGGATATCCTCATAGTATGGCCTCATGCACTAACTGAAAAGTGGTACCTAATTATTAACATCACAGGTGGAGAAGAAAGGGTAGGAAGAGTGGGAGTAAATGTTGAAGATAGTCATGTTTGTGATTGGAATTATTTAGGGTTCCAACTTTCAACCTCTAACTAGGGAATATTTACTACTTTGTAGGCAATTTGTCACTATAAGGACATAGCAGAATCTTCTAGACTTGAGTCTTTATTTGTCTTACGTATATTATTATCTGTATGTCTACAATAAACCTTGTAGAGTCATATTTCTATTAGGTTGTCCCTTGTTGCTCTACAGTGTTGTCCTGAGATTTGTTTTCAGCTGTTCTTGCAATCATATGGATGAAGATTTAAACATTCTTTTTAACTCTTGTGATGATCTTAAAAGGGTCTCTTTTTACCTCAAACTGGCTACAAGGCATAGTTTATGTATTAATCACTACTAAATATCCAGGGAAATAACCCAGTAACACTTGAAATTATTCTTGGGGCAACATGAGACACAGCAAGGATGTTCAAATATGCATTTAATTTAATTTCACTGCAGAATTACAGCTGAAGATAATGTGTGAAACATGCTTTGAAAGAATACTTATACTATGATACCATCTTGGAAAAATACTTAGTGTAAAAGTAATGCCTAACTGGACCATGAATATGACTGAAAAGGTTGTTCAGATAAAGGACTCATGACTATTTTGCTGTGGATTAAAAAATAGGTGGATGTTTAGTATGTTTTTTAGTCACAGAAACTTCATTAAAATTTTGTGTGTGTTTGTTTTGCTAATTTTGCCACGTCCAGAAGCTCTCTATAATGTCAGTTGAAATAGAATCTTGTGTTTCAATTATTTATTCAATACTTTTGATTAACTTGTAAAGGCAAGACTTTGTTCATCTTTATATAAGATGGCACCATTATCAATGGTTTAGTTGAGTACATTTGGAAGTAAATGGTCCTTCCTACTTCTAATATGTATCTTACAGTATTTTGCACTCTTAAATATGCTATTCAGAGACTTTTCCTACTTTTCATTGTGGAATACTGATTTTCTTGAGATTTTAAGTGAAATCACTTTCATCAGTGTAAAAGGACTTGGAAATAAAATGCTGAGAAAGGGGAAATTATTATAGGAAGGACTATGTTGTGAACATGATTTTGTTTATAAAATTTGACTTAAACCTTGTAATTTGAATCCTTTTCTTCTTTGCATGAATGATATTTATTGTATTTCATTCTGTCTGGCTAAAAAGATGGAGACAGAACATATTATTTGTTTGGTGACTCAGATTTTTAAAAAAGTGTTTGTACTAATCAAATTAAAGCTCATGGCACTGAATGCCTGTTCATGTCCTGCTTTTCTTATCTATAAAATCCCCTCACTGTTACTGAAAGATACACTGCTTTTACATTACTTATATCCTTCCAACAATTATGGCACAAGAGAGAAAGAAGAGGGATAATATTTCTAAGACTGTATTTCTAAAGCCAAGCATTGTATTACACATTCTTCTAGGAGGCAAAATAGTAAATTAGCTAAGTGCAAATAAAGGTGAAACTGATGTATTACTGCTGCAAATTTATGTAGATGACAAAGTCAAGTGCACTCCTTGTTTTCACTAGAAAAAACAATGAAAACTGTTCTCATTTCCCAAATTCTATTCTGTCTTCATTCTCATTGTATTGTAACTCCTTATGTACTTCACCTGAGCAAAATCAAAGTGGTTGCTAAATAATCATCTGGAATTTATTGAAGAAAAGCAAAAGATAAAACAATGAATATGTAACAGTAAGATATTGAAAGAAATAAGTGGGATATTGGAGATGCCAGCTATTACTGGGCATTTGGAAGCTTCTTCAACATGCAATTTTTGGGGATGGATCATTATATGATTTGGCAGGTCAGTAAACTTTCCTACCAGCTGTAGTTAGGGAACTTATGTTTTGCTTCTTCTTTTTTTTTTTTTAAACTGATTTATGTTCACAGGAAGGTAGGGAGTCTTCTAATTATTTTGATGGAAATCAGATCTGACTCTCCTACTACAAAATAGTATTCAAATTGCTGTTTTTGGAGTCTTTTTACATGCTACAGAAGAGTGTCCTTG
This sequence comes from Campylorhamphus procurvoides, assembly GCA_013396655.1. Classification (NCBI taxonomy): domain Eukaryota; kingdom Metazoa; phylum Chordata; class Aves; order Passeriformes; family Dendrocolaptidae; genus Campylorhamphus; species Campylorhamphus procurvoides. Next base: position 1,386,933 of record WBMV01008407.1, on the reverse strand, counting down.
TGAAAACAGAAACGTAAATATTCTCTAAGGAAGAAGAAAATCTCCTGATAAGCCTTTGATGTCATAAAATCTGACCTTTATGTCAGGAAAGCCTCGATAGCTATTAGGATGAGACTTGACCCCATTTGCTATCTCTTTAGCAATACAAAATTGAAGGTTTAAGTTCATCCCTGAAACTACCTGGAATTTCTACTGCTGCAAAAAGTAAAAGGAAAAGAAAAGGCCAATCTCATTTTTTATACATCATGGATTTGTGGAACAGTGATTCCTACATTCAGAAGCATCTAGGTAATGCATAAACATTCTGTTTCACAGTTTAATACACACTGCATATTGAATAGCTATTTCTAAAAAAAACACCCTTGGATGCTACTCTAAGTAATTCAGTTAAGGAATTAGACAAAGTCTCTTAGAGTGAGAGCCAACACATATTAATCAGGCTTTTTGGTCTGGTTGCAGAAAGTGGAAGACATGTGTTCTCTCCTCCCTGTTTTCTGTATTGTATCTTAGTATTGCTTCATATTTTATTTTGTACTTTCATGCTTACTTTTCTTTCCCAGTATGAATCATATTTTTATTTAAAAATTCAAAACCACGGTGCCACAGAACTGATCATTTGCATGCCTGATGTATTTATACTGTATTAGAAGTGTACATTTACAGGTAGCATTGATAGCAATAGCCGCAATTGCTTGCCTTCACCCCTAAATTCTGCTGGAGTGGTCATGAGCTCTAATACAGTGTACACAAGAGAAAGTAACAGTTTATCCAAATGTAAGTGATCAAAGTAAGTCAAATAAAGTTTCCCCAGAGACATCAAACAGATGTCACCAGAATATCTCATTGTGCTAGCGTCATCATCTCATTAGGAACCCTGAGATATTCTGTTCCATTAAATTGGGAGCAGGCAGGCTGGACTAGGTGTCTAAAACATTATGTAGCTCTGTGCGTCTGTTTACTGTACTTGGTCATGCTTCATCCTCACTACTGCTAATGAGGTTTTTAGTGAAGTTAATTGTATTACAAGGTTTTGCCTCAAAGAGCTCTGTGACTGCAGTTGCAAGACTGCTTTGGTTAAATCACTGGAAGCAGGTACCTGCTGCATTCTGAAAGCTTAATTTGGTATAGCTTTCTTTAGAGATTTTTCTTTTGTTATTGTTTTTTGTTTCAACTGCATTTTGTTTGTCAAAATTTGCTTTTATTGATGTTAAATAGAGTATTCTTTCTAGTGGTGGATGCACCATCCCTGGAAATATTCAAGGTTGGGCTGGGTGGGGCTTTGTGCAACCTGATCCAAGTTGAAGATGCCCCTGCTCATTGCAGGGATGTCCAACAATATGATCTTTCCAATCCAAACCATTCTATGATCACTATTGCTTTCGGTAGGAGAAAAGCAGTAAGAAAATGGTGATGTAACTAATGGATCAGCACCACTGGACCAGAACCTGCATGTCCTTGGCATGACGTGTCCCCTGACATCATCTGGCACTTGTAACTGAGACACAGTGGTGTTGTCCTCTAAGGGACCCATGAGGTATGTCTCACTTGGCTTCTTCCCAGGCTCGTGGTGACAGAGCTCTGACAACAAATATTGTTATTGAGGTCCTGGACAATCTCATGTGACAGGTGCTGAAATGGTATCTTCTATTGCAGCAGCTTTTTTTTTTTTTGACATATCTTGAACATTTTTAGATGCCTTAATTTATTTTTTTTCTGTACACATTTAGCTCACAGCACGTAACATAGCTCATAGCTCATAGCACAGTTTACCTAGTCTATTTTGTTAATCTTATTGGAGTGGTCCTCCTGAAACCCAGAGGCAGGTTTCCACAGTCCTTAACGCTCTTCTTTCCAGAGGAAAAAAATACATTCTCCCATACAATTCTTAAATCAGTGCCATTAAAGCTAAGAAAATTGGGTAAGAAATAATGGAAAGTATTAGCAGTACAACTGTTACTTCATTCTTCAGCAAGTCATTTGATATTTTCAACAAATGGAAAGTTATTTCTTGGCTTGCTAGGCTAAATGCTAACATTTGTGACAGGGTCAGATGACTGAAAATATGTTTTGGAGGCAAATACTTTGAGGACTACTAGGGAGAAAACACAAAATGACACCAGGATTTATTAGGCTAGGGTAGAGAAGAGAATGCTTGCAGAAAAAAGTATCTCTGTGGTGAAATTATAAGCTGAGTGTGGAAAACATGTCTGTGGCTTTCTAATAATTCTGTGGCCCAAAAATTTATTTCCTGGTATTTTGTGTGAAACCCTTCAGCAGTTAAATTAGACAGATGCATTCCTTCTTAAATCTAATGGACATGTATGTTTTGCTTTCCCAACTATTATGTATTTAATCTTGACTCACTCCTCCTTTTCCTCTGACAAATACAGATGTCCAAAGGTTCCTACAGCTCTAATTGTAGTAGCTCTAAAATCAGAGAATACAATTGAAATGATAGCCTAGTAATCAAAGAAAGTATTAGAGCAGTACCAAACAATACTGAGGTCAGATATATATCAAAATGTTATTTTATTCATTTTTTCCTTTTAATAGGACTTCTTTCTTTAGATGGGTGACATGAAAGAGCTGCTAGCTCTTTCACTAGCACTGGAGTACAACTAATAAAAATGAGAGTGCCATATTATGATCATGAGTACTTAGCTTTTCAGTTGGCTGGAGAGCAAATTGACACAGAGAAAAGTCTAAAAAAGGGCTCAAAGAGAAAGTTTTTCAATGTCTTGTGTTAAAGCCATGAACAACTTCCACAAAGAATTCCTCTGTGAGGATTGGTGAGCCCATCATTGTCATTAACATGCCAAATCACAACCTTAAGAGATTCAGTAGAAATTTCTGCTCATTGTGTTCCTACAAGACCTTAGTGTGGACAGATTTGAGCTTCTCTGATTGGTTTGGTTTGGCGTAGGTTTTAACCCAAGACCAAGTCATCTCCTGAAGGGAATCACTGAGTAAAGACATGGCACACAAGGTCAAGGCTGAGGCATCCCCATGGGTGGTGTAATGGCAGAGAGCAGTTGTTCCTTACAGATCCTCCTTGACACATTTAGTTGCCCCACACACTGCACTGTAGCTGTGCCTATGTCATTGTGGAGGGTTTCTTCTTCAGCTGTGAGTTTGCCTCAGGCTTGTCACACCAGACATGACCAAACAAACCAGGTGCAGCTGAAGATGCTGTCTCCCTGACAGATGTCCTCAGAAGCCATGCCCTGGGGCACCTGCAAAGACACTTTCTTCCTCCCATGGGGAGGGAACTTGGGTCCTGGGCAGGTGGGGAAGTCCCAGGGGTTGGGCAGGGACAGGCAGGGCTGTGGATGCTCTTGGGGCCCTGAGATAAATAATCAGCATTTTTATTTACAAACTCATCAACACTTTAACCAGAAGATGGAGCCTGTAATTAACTTGTACTAAGGATACAGACGTGACTGGAAAACTTTGGAGGAATACCATATAAACCCTGTGCAGTGGTGACAGAGCAGGTAAGTCCAGTGTACCCAGACAGATATTACATATATTTATGCCATGTGAAATTTCCAAATATTAATTGTTATTAGTATCTGAGATATAATTTTTAGAGGGTTGAATATGTAAGACAAGAACATTTTCACAGCTGTAGCATATAATAGACAAATAAAATACACTATATCATAGAAGGTAGTATTTTCCATGTAGTACATAAATAGGGATACTATAAAATTATGTCTTTTTTTGCAAAATGTACCAGACTATATCACTATCCATTAGATCAGCCTCAGGGCATGCTTCTGAAGGCAGTATTTGCCTAATCGTCTTTGCAATAGTTTGGTTTGTTTCTTAGCAGGAGCATAGGAAGCAATAAAAGGTAAATAAGGTTAGTATGAGAGTATCACGGATTATTCAGATTTTATTAGTCTGAGTGAAAAATAATAAGATTATTAATAGAGCTAGAGCTCTAAAGAGCCAATAGGTTGCTATGCATCTACTTTTTCTACTATGGTGTAGATAATAATAAGAATGTGAGTTTCATATTGTTATATTTATCTGCAATGGCCACTCACATGTCTAGTGAAAAAGTTTTCTGCTGTGTTTTTATAACAGCAGTGATTTGAATTTCTATTGCTCTGTATATACATTTTATGTCATGAATTTTGGTTGCAATTGGAATGAGCTGATATTGCATGTTGCTGTAAGCATAAAACAGATATAAATAAGGCCAGCTGATGAGGTAGCTGTGGGATGCAATGACAAAATCTGGTGTTAGGCTCATAGTCCCACGATTAGAAGGTCCACAGCCTCATTGTACTGATGCCTAAAATTCTGGAAGATAGGCACACAGAGAAAACATTAATGGATAAAGATAGACAATACCTTTATTGGAAGTTTGGAGGCTTTGAGGCCTTCACTGGGAGGAAACTGAAACAGAATGCATATTGTTTCAACAAGGATCTCTGCACCCAAAAATCCCCAAAGAAGCCTGCCCTCCCAAAGGTTACAGTTTTTATACTCTTCCTAGCAATTAACATATTAGATATTTCTAATTCTCTCGGTGGTACACCCAACGGGGTCCTAGACTATGCCCCTGGACCACCTCCAAGGGCTTCTGGGCTCCTCTATTGTTTTGACTTCAAGTTATCTTGCGGATGTCTCTGAAAAACATCATGACTTTCAGAGAGCCTGAGAATGTGTGAGAGAATCACTTTAGCAACTTCTAACACCATTTAATATGTGAACAAGAAAACCTATACTTATAAAACTCTACAAAATACACACCAAACCTTTAGGCATCAGTACAAAGCACTGACCTGATATAACCTTGCTTTTTGGTTCTGCTTCAGAAAAAGTTGACTGTCAGCTAGTTATCAGAAAGCTCTGTGCTGGATAAAATTCCGCAAATTATTTAAGACAAATAAAAGTATAAGATGACATAAACTTGATATTGTGCACTCTAGCAGATACGCAGGTATATATTCACATCTGACAGGGATCAAAACTGTGTTGCTGAGTGATTGATTGGTGCCCAGAGGTAAATGCTAACAGTCAAGCATCCAGGGAGTGCCCTAATAGAAAGCATAAAGCTGAAATATTGCCTCTTCAAACCAGAAAAGCCCACAGCAACAGAAACGTTTGCAAATCCTACTGATGGCAATAGCAACTTAAGACAGCATGATCTAATAAAGAAAACTTAATGAAGTAAAATAGTGGCTGAAGCTCAGATGCTTTGCACACTAAAAGTACCAAAACTTTGTTGTCCTGGTTGATGGATGTGGCAATTCACAAAGAATAATCCAAATGATGTGAGAGTCAAATCTCCTCAAGTTACATACTTAAGGCCCAATGATGCCGTAAGCTTGTATGGTATTTTATATTTGCTTAATATTAATGCTACCCATCCCTGGTGGTCTAGTGGTCAGGATTCGGCACTCTCACTGCCGCGGCCTGGGTTCGATTCCCAGCCAGGGAAGGGACTTCTGCAGCCACTGCACATCCCAACACTGATACTAGTTTTAGTGACTTCAAATGCTGTGTGGGCATCTATGAATGGACAAAGCAGTGCATCCTCAATTAGATAACTGGATTGAATACTGTGCTCTTTTTGCACTGCATGTTTGCGTCCCTCTCTCCAAGAGTACAGATATTACCTTGAAAAATGACAGAAAGAAAAAAAGAAAAGGTAAAAAAGCATCACTAGAGATCTAATTTTAAAAATAAATAATAGCAAATTCTAGCTAGGTAAGTCAGGTTTTTAAATCTATTTACTGAAAAACAAGAGTATGTGGTTTATTTCCTAGCTGTTGATATTGAAACTTTGGTATTTCAAACTGTGTTTGTTTTGACAAAGCTCCTTGTTTTGCTTCTTTCCTTGCGGAGATGCTATTAGAACCAAACATTCTTTATTATTCTGTTGTGTGGGAGTGAATGGTTCTTGAAAGGAAATGAGCAGCTTTGTTTACTACTAGACAGTTAATATCAGTCTACAGTTATTAATAGGAATAAGGAAAGAACCAACATTTTATTAATTACTAAAGTTATGAATTTGTTATTACACACAGCTTTGTCAGATAGTATTGTTTTGATTGAATATAATATTTATTATTGCGTACAGTTAAAAAAGCTAATGCTAATTATACTTGGATACAGCTTGAGAGGGAAACTATCATTATCTTTTGACAGATCTCCTTTATGACACTAGTCATAAACTTTCATCCACTTTCATCCAATCAGCTACGGGTTTCTCAAGGATAGGGCAGGAACGGGAGAAAAGCAGATATTTTGCATGTAGCAAAAGTTAGCAGTGTAACTGCACAGGTGTAGTTATTCTCCCGGCTGATATGAGGTGGTTGTTGACAGTTTCTGACATCCACATGTTCTTCCTTTGAAGTCAATAACTTTGTATTTGAGTGAAGCCAGTCTTTGAGAAAGGGCATCCAATCCTGATCTGGAGAAATCAAATCAAAAGACCAACCTTTGAAGAAATCAAAGGATGTAATATCCTCCTCTTCCTTGCTAATTTGTATATTTCTAACTTAAATTTGTTTGCCTGTCTTTTCAACTTTTGCCTTCTTTTTGCCTTTCTCATCCACTTGAAGAACTGCTGAGAAAATACCAGTGACTTTCTCTGAAGCAAGCATGAGGACACTGTTGACTGTGATCAAAGGATCTTGAAATCTCAGACAGATCGTGGGGAAAAGTGACTGCTGCTATTTAGCAAATTATTTGCTGTAGAAGAGTTAAAGTACAAGAATTTTCCATTTTGTGTTCTACTTCAAATATATGTAGTGATAATGAAACAGGCTCACAGCTGCTGCAAATCTGCCAGCTACCATTGATGTTGATAGCATCTCGTCAGTTGATGCCTCTTGTGAATCTTCTCCAGGGATTACTTTTTTCAAGAAAGACAATGAGAAACTGTGTGAACAGCCTCTACCAAGAACATATGTGAAATAAAAAAGAGGATGTACAGCGGAGAAAATCTTGTACTTCCTATAAATTTCAAACCTTTTTCAAAAAAGCTTTTCTTATATTTTTTCCTTGTTTTTGAATGGCAAGTGCTGGCAATTACAGAAAAGTGTGTGATAAGTGAATATAGAAATATACCAGCTGCACAAGAGAACAGAAATGAGCCTTTCAGAAAGGAACGTGGATTTACAACCACAACAAAAAATTACAGATATGCATTTTTTTTTCTATCATCACCAGGGTATGATAGAGCAAGAGGATTTACTTCTCACAACTTGTTATAGACATGCATACACTTCATTTTCGTACTTGCTGTCTGGGTTCTCTCTCAGTCAAAAGTGTAATGGGAGTTTCATGGCCACCTTAAACTAGCATATCCTTAATCAGATTCTAAAAGAACTTTACCTGAATGCAATTTGTTCCTGTAGAAACATGAAGAGATAGAGAGAAAGAGTGAGCACTTGCAGGCAGGAGACCCAGACTGGGGTTTTTGACAGCTGTGCCTGCTTTATGTCCTTGTAGAGCAGTTGTAACATTACAGCTTGTCATTAGATTTCAGAGGTGTCTTAGAAATGTCCACTAGCAAAGGCAATGATTAACATTAAATCTTCCTAGCCCATTACAGTATTTTTCTTACCTTCTTTGTCTGCATTACATAGAAAATATATCTATCCCTTATTTAACCCAAGGGACTGCTTTGCTTCTATCCTCAGACCTTAATATTCTAAAAGAAAATAGCCCATCTCATTCCCATTCAACTCCAGCAACAATCAGTTCTATGCTATCTCACTGCCCTCTCCTCTGTGCTGCAGAAAGAGCAATTTCCATCCATTTCCGATCTATTTTCCTCTAGACATTTCATATATTCAAGGGTTCCTTGGCCTTCAGCAAGAGCATCCTCAGCCTGTTTTTGCATTTATTTATCTCTGCAAAATGATGTAAGAGTCTAACACAATTTTTCTTCCTACCTGGGGCCAAGCCATCAGCATAGCAATGAACGCAGTTCATAGCCTGGTTTGTCAGGTTTCTCTGACAGACTGTAAATACTCATTCCTTGCTCCTAGAGCAGATGAGAAGAAAGTACTGGCATGAAGTGTACTCCAAAGGCAGTAATTAGTGTGCTGCTTATGTGGATATTTGAAGTTGATCACAGCTGATGGAAAGTGCTTCACGCAGGCATGTTTTCTGATGGGTATGATGTATTCCTCCATTATTTCTTATTTTCTCTCCCCTTTCCAGCTGCTTTTTATTTGACCTTGAAAAAACGAAGTAGCATAGCTATTGAGTAGCAGACCTGCTAATTTGACAAATATGGACAAACCCACAGTACATGTTTTTAATGTTGTCTTCAAAGGGGCAAACCTGGAGCATCTAAAACATACTGAAAATATGGGCAGGTGTAACGCAGGTGGGAGTGGAAGGCTTAGACAAAATTTGTTAAAATAGTCCTGTCACAAGGTGCAGAAAGGACTCCCTTGTTTTCTAAACCCCTTCTCAGATAAGAGTCTCAGTGCAGCTGAATCCAGTCTTAGCCTCGGATTATGTCAATGGCTTGAATTTAAGGAATTACAGAGGTGTGATTGAACCACTTTTGTCCCACAGGTTTCAATGATTGGCAAAATGAGAAAATTTATATGAAATGAATTATTTATTATTACAAATGATCCAAAAATATCTTAATCATAATTATTTGCTACACAATATAAAAAGCCAAAAATCTACTAGTAGAGTATAATATAGCATAAAGTAGTATAGGATAAGACAGGATAGTGCACTATATGGAAGCAAGTATAAAAGCAATTACATTAAAGGCAGCAAAAAGGAAATAATTATTAAGTAGAGATTTGATGTAACTCACCCAATTCAACACTTGTGGGGAGATCTTTCTCTCAACCTCAAGGAGTATCCTTGGAGAGCGTCCCCAGCCAAGGGAGGAATCTCAAAGCCAAGAAGGGTTATGTCAGAAGAACCTGACTGTATGAAAGGGGACTGGACTTTTATAGTACAAAGTGATTGACTGGACTAGCTTATCTGTCAAATCCTGTTTCAAAACCAAGGTGGGTTTCCATGTCTGGTGAACCAGGATGGTTGTAGCATAATTTAACACCAAGACAGCATCCTGGCAGCAGCAGTTGAGCTTGTCTTATAGCCTGCATGACGGCTTGCATAGTATGGACTCTGATTTGATTTTAGACCTTATCAGGGTGGGCCTAACCTGCCACAAGGTGTAAAGATGGATTACATTTTGGAAATGGAGTTGTTGCAGAGACTTGCTAGGGATAGCTGTTTGGTGGGCAGTGAAAATGAAGTTTGCTTTCTGCAAAGTCTTAGAGTATATCATGAGGGTTTCATCACCTTTTAACTTACCATGGAAAATCTAGGTTATAAACCCAAACAAAAATAGAGTTACAATCTATGTACTAAGTAGTGTCCTAACTTCAGACACCTCCTAGAGTATATTACAAAACCCCTTCACTCAAATACAATAATTTTACTTGACCATATTTTCAAAGATACAGCACCAGGACATTTCATCACTCCATCCCTTGCCAGTCACAGCCTTAATTTTGAGTAATATACATAAAATGAAATACAGAAAATATTTTCGTTTACACCGGAACTTAACTGGTTTCAGAGCTTATTTAAAGGTAAAACAGTAAAACCCAATGATTTATTGGGTTCTAAGTGTTTTGCAGTTAAGTTAAAAAAAGATAAATTTCATGGTCATTTTAAAGGTATTTCTTAATAATAAATGATTAACACTAAAGTTTTAAATAAAGTCTAACCTTTGAACTAGAGCCTGTCTCTGTTTATATTGCTGAAACCAAATTGTAATAAAATTTTGCAGTATTTTTGAATAGCAACTAGGGCTAGATTTAAAAATCCATAACTTGTAGTAATTGCATCTAATGTAATTAATGTCTTTGGGTTAAAATACATAGTATTAATAGTTTATATTTTTTCCTCGTGTGTCTTATATATTAGCTAGTTTTATATTACTAATGAAGAAATTTGAATTATTAATATGACCTTAATTGGACTTCCAATTTCTATAAACATTCAACATTTAAGAAGTACTAAAGAATGGTAACAACTCTGTAAAGAAACCATATTAATATTTAACTTATTCTAAATTTGTATTATGAATTTGTGCCTTAAGTAATTAATATTTTAGTACAAGTGTAGCATGGTCCTTAATTTGGTCAAAGCGTAGTTTTATATATAACCTTATGATGTGCAACAAGGCCAAGTGCAAGGTCCTACCCCTGGGTCAGGGAATTTTCCAGTATCAGACTGGGGGATGAATGGATTGAGAGCAGCACTGCGACAGAAAGGGGAGAGATTTAGATCAGATAAAAGGAAGGAATTTTTTGCAATGAGTGTACTGAGACACTGAGACAGGTTGTCCAGAGAAGTCGTAGATACTCCGTGACTGGAAGTGTTCAAGGCCAGGCAGGAGGGGCTTCGAGCAAGCTGGTCTGGTGGGAGGTGTTCCTCCTTATGGTGAGAGGGTTGGACTAGATGATATTTAAATGTCCTTTCCAACCCAAGTCTATGAATCTATATTATGCAAAATTGTATTTTTTAGAGTTTCATATAGAAATATAAGATCACAAAAGAATGATTGTTTTAATTGCTTTGCTATTTATAGACTTAAATAACCATCTGATTTTATCTACTCCTTAGTGCATATTTTGTGTACTTTTTTGGTTTCCATCTTCTGCTGCCAGAAGCTAAGATGCCACTGCTGTATTCTGAGTTTGCCAGACTTTTCTGGTTTTCAGAGAGGAAACGGGTTAATATCATCCCACTGTTATAGGTAGCTTAAGTCTGCCTATTTTCTACTAGAAAAGGGTATGTGCAATGCCTTTTTATCTGCTTGTAGCCAGCAGGCTTTTAACCTGAAATCTTTTAGCGCAGTTCTGATTTTTCAGTCATTCACTCATGGTCTCTTTCCTTCTTTTCCCTTCCCTGGCTCGCTCTCACACTCTTTTTGCTTGCATAATCTGAAAAGATTTTTTTCTCAGCCACTGGAATGTTTGCATCTGAAAGATTTTCCTGTGACTGATGTTACATTTGGGTAGTTGGATATTTTTGTCTTTTAAAATCTCATGTTTAACGTGATTGTATTTTGCTGCAGGTATCTTGGAGCATGTTAGAGATGTACTAAATAAATAGACATATTTAAATTTTATACATACAGATGATTTACTTTTTTATCTATCTTTCTATTTATTTCAGCTCACTGAAGACATATTAAAGATTATTAAGCATTCAGGGATGGCTAAAGTGTCATAGTAGTCACAGGAGTGGTGTAAGAAGCAGAGGGATACTCAAAGCAGTTACAAACACTCAAGACAAGTACCTTGTAATGATCACTCTCTGCCTTTATCTGGGCTTCAAAAACAACTGGGGATAAATAAATTACATAAATGTATTCAGGAGCACAAATCTTCTAGAGTACATGTCAAGGAAATTGTAAACCACAGCACCTTTAAAATTAACTAGTACAAAAAAGGATGTGTCAGATGCTTGAAAGACCAGTTGATTGTTTTCAGATATAGATCTGGGGGGAGGAAAGTGGATCTTTAAATGTCACTTGGGGGGAGGCAGGATGGGAAAGAAGAACTGAGAAAAAGCACGCATGAAGCGGAAGAATCTGCAGTGCATTTTGAAATCTTGACAGATGTATTTATGATTAAGCTTTTGCTGTGAAAAATATAGATGTAATTGTTGTATTAGTAGTATGAGACAATAAAATGTCATTAATTCATAAGTAACTGTGATTCTTATAAGACAGCCAAGAGTATAACATAATCTTTCCTAGTTCCACTAGTAATTATGTGTGTAAAGGCAACAGTTTTAATTTGCTTCTATGGAATGCAATAAAAAAGAAATCTGAAGTTTGATACTGTAAATTTGCTGTCACTAAATACTTGCTCATAAAATGTTTATTAGTATTTAAGTCTACAAAATAGCTGGTTGCACAGTGAAAGCACTGTCTACACTATAAATTGCAAAGCTCTGGAATAATATCAGAATGAGTTTCAAATTAGATAGTCCTACAAAATGGAGGCAACATAGCCATATGGGATTGTTGATATGGCTTGACCAAGGCTGGACTGTACTGTGCTATACATGCATGTAATGGAAAGCTGGGAATCTAAAATAATGCTTTATTGTGTAGCATGGGTATGAACCACTGCTTTTTACTGTTAACACTGATCACTGGATGTTTCCATTAACTCATCAAGGCTAAACAAAATACTGAAGGTATAGAAATAGTTGTTTGCAAACTCAGTGTTTCCTGAAAGGGGAAAAAGTATTTATGTAGCAGTATGTATTACCTATTATTGTGAACATGCTAATAGATCTACAGTATCTGAATAGCAATAAAGGGGTAGTATTGTGCACAGATAAATTCGAACCTGTCAGTCTTCTATCTTCCTGTGAAATAGTTAAATAAGATGGATTTGAAGAAGATCTTGTCACAGAGATAAATGTTGCCTTTATGATAGCAGAGGGGGTGGAAAAGTTATTGAGTTTGTCATTTTGTCTGACACTCATGATTAAGAAAACCTAGAAAATACAAGATGGAAATAAATACATGCTGGCAGTTCTTTCATATTTCACAGCTAAGGAAAAAACCCTTCTTTTAAAAATGTAAGTACTTTTGATGTAAGATTTTGATTTGTGATTAAAGGCAAAAGATCTAGCCAATGGTTAATTTTGTATGTCAAAAATCTGAGACTTTAAAAGCAGACAGTTTAATTCCTGATCATAGTATTTTTCCCTATAGTGTGCAGTGGAAACCAGCCTGCATAAGTAGCAACTGTGGGAGCTGGGGGAACACATACAAAATTTTCCAAGTTCTACCTGACCATCCATAAGCTTTTTAACTAACCAGAGCAACTCTCAAACTGTTGCCTGCCAAAACAGTTGGAAGATTTCCTTAGTAGTATCTTTATCCATACAAATGCACTGGTTCTGAAGAGGTGTTTGCCTCTGTGGGCTGGCCTCCCAAGCAGCAGCACCAGCAGCTGGATGGGTGGGGATGGAAAGACTGTTCTTGGAGAGACCAATGGCAACTTTAACCTAGTATCCCATTTTCACCAGTGACCAGAAGTGAATGCTCAATCAATAATGTAACAATCAGGACAGGTTATATGGCAATTCCTTTTGATAATCTTGCATCCTTATCTTATTTGCAGTTCAGGGACTCTAGAGTTGTGTGGAGTTTAAAAAGTGCAATTGCTTTTTCTTCAGTGTATTTGTCAGACTGCAAAGGGTACTGATTTTTCAGTCTTTGGGCCTCTGGAGAGTGCTAAATTGGAGATTAGCCAAAGGAAGGGACAGTAAAACGGATGTGCTGCTATTTTATTCTCCAAAATACTAAGAAAAGTGCAAACCTCAATGTTCTGTAGTAGTGCAGACTTGATAAAGTTCAAGAGGTGCTCAAAAGCTGCAAGGGTAGCCGTATGTTGTGAAGCTGTGTACTGCTGCAGTCTTTCTTCCCCTTCTACTAACACAGTGCATGACTGGGGATGGCAGATAAAGCAGAAAGGCCTTGGTTTAGTTTACTTTAAAGAAGTAATCCCAGAAGCTGCTGTCAGTGAGTGCTACTAGCCGAGGAGTGTCGATAGGAAAAACTGCCCTGTTGCTATTATGTCAGAGATCTGTGGAACAGAAACTGCATGAAAGTATTGTACTGTGCCAAAGAAAAAGACAGTGACTTTTGCTGAAAAACACTTTACAGAAAAGGTTGTTGTTCTTATGTAAACCCCACAATGTGTCAGCTTGCTGATATTTCTAGTCTAAAAAGTCCCTGTGAGTCCACCTCCTATCCTGAGTCATTTGCCCTGTTTTTTCTGATGGATGCTCTCTGCTGCCCATATTTTCTGTACTTTGTAACTTTGTATCTACTCCACCCCACCGCTACTTAAGTCACAGGAAAGCTTTTAACAATTTTCTTCTGAAAGATTGGTTGAAGCACCAGCAGAAGTAAAAAAAAAAAAAAAAAAAAAAAAAAGGTACATTTGTTAATTCTTCGGTTTCCATGGAACTGAAGAATTCAGACTTTTTCTCTCATGTTTTGACAAGCTGCTTTTATACTGAGAGACCATAGAGGTTGCAAGTGAGTTTTATGCTGAAACCTTTTGTGTTAACAGCTGCTTTTTAGCCAGGAAATGGCAAACACATGGATAGTAGTGTTGCCAGACATAAAGGTCTAGTAGTCTGTCACTATTCTTCATACCACAGAGTTGCAATGAGAAGAATTTTGACTGTATGAATGACAGGAAGATGCAGAGCTGAAGGCAAGTTGGTAATTTCTCTGTATGACTTTTTTTTCCCCACTGAACAACCTGCCTATCTGTGTGACTTGGAAGAAAGCACTTGGTTAAAAATGATGAAAAAAGTGCTGTAAAGTAATAATATGTTATTCTTTAGAAAGTGTCTTCCTGAATCTTTGTTGAGTACATAGGTGCCTGTGCCAGATGGACTGAGACAGCTCTATTACATATGGATTATTTTATATTTCCTGTCAAACTACAGAAAAAGCTACTGTGTATTTCATATAGGCTGCAGACTTCTGCCCTAACACTGCCCTCTTTCTACCCCACTTTACTTACTGTCTATCTGCACTGCATATCCAAAATACTCTATTGACTGCTAAAAAGTGAAGCTTTTGATAGAGAAAAAAAAGTGTTTGTTTGATTTCTAATATTTTTTTTATTCAGTTATTAAATGCTACAGAATATTCAACAATGAATCTGCTTCACAGAGTTAGGTAGTATATGATTAGTACAATAAAACCTTTTTCAGACTCAGACAATTTACAGGATACGTATTACTATAATTGGGAGATTTTGAGTCTTGTACATGGCAAAGTAATGGAATTTAGTTATTTTGAAGAGATGGTGGCCTAACTAGATTGCCTGGGTGAGTGATCATGATGAAAATGCAAATGATAATAAAGGAAGAAACCCTTGTGGTAAGTGCTAAATCCAGGAACTGTTAGTCTAACTTTACATACCTCATCATCCCTCTTGGGCGGTCATAAAACAAGAAGACAGCAGCTGTCTAAAGACAAAGACATGGTTTTTCACAGCAACAGTGAGGCAGCCTTCCTTTTCCCAACTCTTTGTACTACTAGTTTCAAGAGGAGTCTGGATAGGATCCTTATATCTAACCATTACCGAAGCACTTAATCAGCATGAAAACAAAGAGCTCTGTGGTACTGTCTGTAGTGGAGCTTATAGTAAAATCAAAAGTATTCAAAACCAGATCCTTCTCAGTCGTGTTCTCCATACTGCAGGTTGTCAGGCATACATTAATCCCTTATCTTGTACCTTTGGGAATGGTCTCACTGTCTCAGTGATGTGACTGGCTCTGTTTCTTTGGGAAATTTCGCTGTGGAGAAAGTCAGATTTATCAGTATTTTTTTTTCACCTAGAAACAGAAACATTTTTCAGGATGTATTTAAAAGCAGTACTTCAAACAATGGACAACCATAGTTTTATCTGTGCTTCTTTTTCTAATCAGATTTTGAAAAGGAAAACACAGCTATCAATTTAATAGAATGCTTGCTGTTCTGAAACTGATCTATGCCACAGTAAATGACCAAAAGATACTATTACCTTGGGTAGTTATGGATCTATTTCCTCAGCTGGAAATATATTTCCTTGTAAATTAGACAATAAAGTATTTTATCAGGGCAACAGACGTCTTGTCTGTTTGTATATTGCTGTACATACTGGCATTGCATTATATTTCTTAGACTGATTACATAAAGTCTGAAAAGAAAGAAGTGACTGCTTTACTTCACCCAGGGTGTTATTGTTTAATTTGCACCGGTATGATTTTTTTTTCAGGTGTTGCAGTTGACCTTCCCTTTCCGTTTTCATTTCCATTTCCCTTTCCCTTGACACAATTAATTTCTGATTCCTATGCTTTGGTATAAGAAGCTCATTTTTTGGCACAGTATCACAGTTTCTTCTGAAATAGCTGGTAATGGATTCTTTCAGTCACTTTTTACAGATATGAACTGAAAGTCTCAAAGGAAGTGGAACAAGGAGAGAAGAAGGAAAAGGGTGAGGGAATTGCAATGATTAGTTCCAAGGAGAAGAATTTGTTACATTTCCAGCTCAGCATGCTCATCAATACTGGTGGAGAATGTGCAGTACATGTTAAACAGTTCCTTTCTGCTCTGTAAAAATAGGCATGATTCCCTGCAGTGCACAAGAAAAACAATTACAGTATCAATAATCTACAGAAACACTTCCACCAGATACCTCTGTTTTTATAAAAAACGCCATCTGTCTAACACTTCTGACTTTCTAGAAGTTGATGCATCTTTTTTATCAGTTTCTTCTTTAGAAATTGATTGAGACCAAAGACCCTTCTTATTCATAAACCTTTAAATATCTTTTTAGGTTTTCTTCAGTTACTTTATTCCTCAACCTTTCTAGAAATATTTCCTATATAAACATCATAATTTAAATTTTTGTATCTATAATATCTATAGATATCTATATACTTAATTTATATTGGTGCAGTCTAATCTTTATGATTGAACACTGGAATATACTTTCTGTTAACAACAAAGAACATGAAGTTTGGGATTCACATCCTTTCATTTCCTAGCTATTTCAACATTTGATTTAGGACATCCCTTCTTGCTGCAGCTGTAATGTAAAACACCTGATGAGTCAAAGGCATATGTAGCTCTGCAGAAAAAATTTCCACCCATTCTCTTCTAGTCATACAAGTAGATGATACGAGCTAGTATGAAGGCAGACAGAATATACTGCACCCTAAGACTGCTGAAAACAGTATCCTTTGTAGACTCATGAAGCTTGAGATAGTGAATGAAAATACATTTTGAAATGTAATAAGAAATACTGCTGGCACAATAGCGCATCACTGCAAGATAGAGAGCAGAAATTTCAGATCTGGAACTCAAAGAATGATTGCTCTTTCTTGAATTTTAGAGAACCATCTCCCTCCCTCATGAATAATACTGTGCTTCGGCAGATGCTTAACTTTTACTGTGAGAGCACCAGAGGATCCCAAAAGATAATGAAACCATGATGTAAAAGACTCAGACAAGGAGACTTTCACTGCCTAAGACTGAGTATTCTAAAGATACTTAACTTTCAAGCTGAAGTAATTTCAGATAACTGAGTTATACTCAGGCTTTCTCAGAAGACTAACATGCATGATTTATGTAGCAACAAAAAGAGATTTGTGCCCATCACTTATTTTTAAAAAGCATGGCAACAGGGAAATATTTGCCTCTTTCTAGGCCATGAATGATTTCTTTGAGGAAGAAAAACACACCAAAATCCAACAAGTCAAGAAGGTGGGTGTGCTGGAAATGAATATCTGTGGCTCTCTTCAGAGTCTGCTGAAATCATCAGAAGTGGTACAAATGGCTCCTTTATTTCCAAGTAAGGTAAGGTATGATAATATTTGAGGCAATTTCCTCTTCCCCATTAACACTTCTGTTGCAGCCAAGGAGCGTTCAGCCTCCATTAGAGTTATTTAGTCAGACTGAGAGCATGGTTGTTAGGCAATGACCCATTCTTCAGTCCTCCTCAAAGGGGTACTTGGCATCTGTTTAAAACTATGAGGTTATTGGGTTAAGGAAATCCCTACTGTGCACAAATGTCTTGCAGAAAGTACTGCATTTCAACACACAGTTCTCCACTTCAGTGTCTAGGTCACAACATCACACAAGTCAGAAAATACTCCGTGAAAACGTATCGACCCTTCCATTCATCCCATCTGAGCAGTATGTTGCAAATACCTAATTTTTCTTCTCAGGGTGAAAGTTGCTGTTTATCAAATGAAGGATTTCTTAATAATCTTTAAGCTTTTCCATTATTTTTATCTGAGTTATATCAGTAGAAAAGATAAAAAATTGTATTTCTATCATTAAGAGCATTTTACTGTCTGGGATGTATATTGTCCTCTCTTTTCTGCAAGAAAAGCAGGAATAGAGGGAGCAACATTGCTGAGCCTCACTCTGAAAAAGGAACAGACAACTAAGATCATGCCCTCCACACATGGAATTCAAGTCATGAATTAAGGTTTAAATACTGTCTCTGTAGTCTTGGACTTAGTTATTGATGTATTTCTCTTCAGAAGGAAAATACATCTGATGTCAATAATTTGTTCTATCTGTAAGTACTGATGTCTTTTGATACATTCACTCAAAAGTCTTGAATTTTGTATTAACTGTATTTATATTTAGTATATTTTACAATAGCACAAAGCATATTTCCAGATAGTTTGGTTTGTTGTACTGCTTAAGATAAATTGATTTTGCTGACTGGAAAACCATTTCTAAAACCTAAGAAGAAAAAATTAATATAGATTTTCAGGCATCAAATTTCAATAAAGTGACCTTTGCATTATTATTTGAAAGGCAAGAACACAAAAACCTCATTGGAAATGTGGCATTTACTTTCAAATATTTCCATTTATCTAGCCAGTAGGGTTTTTTTTGTGGGATTATTCTCCTAAGTTTGATTTTCTAGTAGATTTTCTTTACTTTTCTCTTTAAACTTATGTCTTTATTTGAGTTTGCTGTAGGTAGGCAAATGGAGTTTCTAATGAAAGCCAGTCCATAAGGCTGATATGCCTACAGGAGCTGAAAATCTGAGCTTCTAACATTTTGTTTTTCTTCACAGCCAGGCTGACACCTTTTTTTTTTTTTTTTCATCTTTCAAAAGTAAATGTTGCTGTGAATTTTGAACACTAGACTACACCAAATTATATCCTATCTTAGATGAATGTTATCACAAGTCTCGGTACCTGGAGTACTAATGGCTACTTTAAATTCCATTTTGTAAGTGCATAACTTCTGCAGCCTCCATATTAATACCTTTAAAATCTGTACAATGTTGTATTAATCAACTACTTTGCTAACCTCATTCTTTAAAAAAATAAAATGAATTGCTAGCACAGTTAAAGTACGAAGATGTTCTCCTGTGCACTGATAAAAAGGGCATTCTCATCAGCAAGCACAATGCTCTCATGTATCGTGTAAAATAGAAAAAAATACCTCCTATAATTATCCTCTGACATTGTAAATATGCAAATATTTTCAAATTTACATTTCACAGTATTAGAAGTCTAAGTTATTAGAGATGTATTACCTTTATTTTACAATGTGAACATCCTGTTCACTAATGTATATTCCCTTGTCAGATATTTTGAGATACTAATTTGAATGCAACCTTTTCAATATGAAAATGCATTAGAACATTTTATTCTATTACCTGATTATCCCACTTTATCTATTGTTCTGTTTGAGTCTCATCTTCACATTAGTTCCTTTTTTCCAGCTTTTGTTAAAATTTAATTAGTTATAATTTTCTAATCTCTTTTCCACCTAACTTCCTATTTTTATTCAATATGCTTAGTACAAAACAAAATCCAAACTACTGAGATAGAATTGTTCTTCTTATCTATAATGTCCTGAGGACTAGCCCTGACATATCTCTTTCCAGTCTAACATTCTAAATATGTTTCTCTTAAGAATAACATTTTTCATTTACAGTGTTTCAATTGTAGACAAATTCTTCTTAGCTGAAGCTTCATTATTCATAAGACAGTGTCAATATGACATACGAAGCAGCAGTACAAAATTTATTAATTAGTATCCCCTCTGTATAATTTCATTACACAGAGAAATTTCAAGCCATTGATGGAAATTGTATTTAATTGAAGCTAAGATTTTGCCCCAGATATTTTGTCTTTCATTGGACATGAGGAAAAATACTACAATCTAGAGACAAGAAGCATCTAGTCCACATCTCTTTCTATCCCCAAGAACTGCAAAGTTTTAATGTCACTGGTGTTATAATTTTTAAATATTAATTGAATCAATTAGGTGAAAATTTTCAAACATGAAAAATACTTTTTTTTTCAGAATAATTGACATATTTAAGAAAGAGGCTACTCAGATTTATGGTTTTATTTCAACCAAAATAAAAATTGTTTACATTATTTGGGACATTTTATTAATTTTAATTTTGTTTTGTTCATGGCTTTTCAAGACAATGCTGTAAAATATTTACTAAAAAGAACTTCTTCAGACTGAAAAAGACAATTAGTTTTTTTCTGAAAAACTATTAAGGATATGGCTTAAATTTTCCTTCCCCCAATTTACACAGAAACCTTGAGTAATTGCAAGTACCAATCACATGCCAATAGATTCCACTTTCTTTGCTATAATTGCCACACAGTGGCCATTCATATTTTTCCCCAGTAAATTAGAATGACAAATAGTGGTCGATTTTCACGGGATTTTTAGAAATTTTATATTTCTTTCCTTGTCCGACATGATTCATTTCAATAGATTCAGAAGAAATATAATAATCAGATGGGAACATGTGGAAGCTACTTAAATATTTGCAAAATGTGAGGAATGTATGTATTTCAGGTGTCATCGTTACAGCACAAAATGCTACAAACAGTTCTGAAGCATTTTTTTAAACTTTATATTTTGGCAAATTGACTGATACAATTTAACCTGAGTAAAAATCCTAGCTCATATTTGTTTATAATGTTAGCATTTTGCAGTTGATGTATCTTTCATGCCTTGTTTGACTGTTGAGTAAAAGAATGTCTTGCATTCAATCACAGATTTTTTTTCTTTTTTTTGTCAGTTTTAAATGTCTTACAGAGTAGTTCTCTTAAATGAACTGTTTTATGTACAGAATAAAGTCTCACACCTAAAGACCTCAGGCTATATCAATGACATTGAATTTTCTGGCTTCAAAGGGAGTATCTTTTGAATACAAATGGTATAATCTTTACCTCTGTGCTGTTACTTCTGCTTGAATAGGGACAGAATAAAATCCATGTAAAAGCCTGATGATTTTGTCTACATTGCCTTATGTAGTCTAAATTTCTGTAAAATTACTATGATTTGATGCTTCCAGTTTTATATGCTCAAGCTGAGATGTTTCAATGAAGTGTTGCACTCAGTAAGGTAACTCAGAATTTCCTGAAGACCTGTCACTGAAACATTTTTGCATCGTTGTGCCAATGTAATGTAGTATTTGCAGTACTTTTACATCAGCAAGGTTAATTCAGGGAGTAACAAAGTGTCAGTGTGATAAATAGAGTTATTTGTGCAAACTTACTGTGAGAATAGCCATTGCAACCTTTTTGGAATGATAAGTTTAATTTTACTACTGTAAATATCAGACTGCAGCAGACCTAAGTTGATGCCCCAGAATTACCTAAGCAATTGACTTTGTAAATCATGTTTATCTTTCATATTACTGGAAGCATGCTCATTGTTTTGTGTACTTTGTTTAATTCTACCAAGGTCAGTAATGATATGACAACAAAGTCTGGGATTCTTTATGGGAGGGCATATTAAAATAGCCTACTGAAACCTGCTTTCTCTGTTTCCAGGAATAAGGCTATGAAACTCACTCATTCATCTAATTAACGTTAGCTTTAGTAATTATTACATTAAAATTCACCACAAAAATTAAAAATGCCTAAAAAGAAGGATAATTCTGAAGATTTTAAGGGAGTGGTTTTCTTCACAAGCCACATGAAAACTGATGAGGTTGCTAACTTACAATACCATTTATCAACAAAATGGCATGAAAGACAAAAACATGAGTTTTACGCATATGATAAAAAAGGGATGTTAATTATCATGCAAAAAGTTGTAGTGCAAGATTTAATCTAATTTAAAGTGGTTGTTACCTGAGGAGTTAAGAATGTCTGATAAAACACCACCAGCAGATTTGACATTTGTCCCAGTAGTAAACAGCATTTTAAAAGCAGGCTTAGACATGGTATGATTAATTTACCAGAAATTGTACTTCATTTTGTCTTGCCTTCTAAATTTTTGTGGTGTCTGTTTTGTCATCACAAATTTCTTAAATTATTTCCAATGGAAGGAAATAAACCTCACTTAAATGAAATCCGAGAATAATAAACATTCTGTTCTTATTGATCCAAATATGAAAAGATTTTTCTATTGAAACCTTTTCTCTTTGCTGCTGAGCTAAATGTGGAGGAATGCTAAATTTCTCCTATAGCTACTGAAAACATATTTTGGATTATTAGTCTTTATGAATACTTTCTTCATTACTTCATTGTGGATTTTCCCCTGAAAGGTCTTTTAAAAAGTAGCATTACAGATTTCCATTTATTGACATTTGAGCTCTCTGGTCAGTGGCTCAGAAAAAATAGATTAATTAGATTTGTTTCTCCTTTCCATATTCAGCAAATGACCAGTAATGATCTTAATAATGTTATCTGGATTTGACAGATGAAAAAATGTTTACTTTTAAAATTACAGTATGAACGAAGTAGAGATAACAGCAGAAGCACAACATCTAAACAACTTTTGGTTGTACTTATTACCTTGAATCATAGAGTCATAGAACCATAGCATGGTTTGAGTTGAAATGGACCTTAAAGATCATCCAGTTCCAGCCCCCCAGCCATGGGCAGGGACACATTTCATTAGACCAGGTTACTCAAGGCCCCATCCAACCTGGCCTTGATCATTGCCAGGGATGGGGCACCGCCAGCTTCTCTGGGCAAGCTGTTCCAGTGTCTCATCATCTTTACGGTAAAGAATTTCTTCCTAATAGCTAATCTAAACCTACCCTCTCAGTTTGAAACTATTCTCCCTTGTTCTGTCACTACGTGTACTTGTAAGATTTCCTACTCCATCTTTCTTGTAGGCTTCCTTCAAGTACTGGAAGGCTGCAATTAGGTCACCCTGAAGCCTTCTCTTTTCTAGGCTGAACAGTCTCAAAGCAAACTCTGGCACTGCACTTGCAAGACTTTAACACTCACTAGCTCATCCAGAAACAACTGCTGTGCACATGGAGTTCAATACAGTTAATCTTTCTCTGGTCTTTTTCGGTCTGGATAGGGTTAGGGTTCAAAATTAAAAATCTATCTTCACATTTTCTACTCTGTCCTGGTAAAGTATCAGAATTTTGGGTTTCACATTCAATATATGACATATATAACAAGTATAGTTTCAAAGGCACTGCATAAAATTTGAGGCAACTAAACTTCAGCCAAAGAGTACAAAGAAATATGTTGCCATATGTAGTTTTGAGTCACCCATGGTGCTCCTTTCAACTACACACTGGAAAATTTTCTGTACACTATTTCTTGAATACATGTCAATACTTAAGGTTCTTGGTGGCTGTTGCAAACAAATACTGTGTCTAACTAGAAGTATATTAATATTTAGGAAGATAATATTGAAAGTGAATCAGGTCATAAAAATACATGTAACTGGAAGTAGGAGATAAAGAGGAAAAAGAAGGGATCCACATTGATTCTGGAATTCTTTGTCCACAGGATCGGTACCTGATACCATTAGAGCCTTGCATGCAAACGGAGCTGTCTCTGAAATGTTATTGCCAGTACCAGGTTTCTTTAACACCAAACACATTCATGCAAAAATGCAACAGCAGTAAAGTATTGGAAGCCTTTATTAAATTCAGCACTCCCTCACTCTGCCTTCCGGGGCAACTGTATGTAATTCATTTGTGTTAATAGCATTAGACTGCAAATGTTAGATTAATGTGTACCGGAAAGTTCTTGCCTTTTGTTACAGGACAATCAGTCTTTACAGCCAAAAATAATGGATGCCCTTTGCAACATACAGGATACTAATCATTTTTTGTCAGTAGATACAGGACATATGGTTAATTTACTGTATTTGTCACCAACACAAAACTAAATTTTAAGAAGTTCAGCATCCAATCTTACCCCATTCAAATGAATGTGACCACTTAAAGAAGGGTAGATTAGGACTTCTTGTCAGATGGACACGTTGCATACTCTTTTAGAAATTAGGGATGGGAAAAGCATAGTGTAGTTTAGCCCCTCAAGCAGGTAGTTATATAACAGTGACTATACAACAGTTTTGAGGATGGAAAATTGACATGGTATCTCTGTCCATGGTGACAGCCATAGGCAAAGAGGTATTCAAGCTGCTCGTAACTCCAAAATCTACCCATTAATGGAATGTCAAAACGGATCAGTGTTTGTGTGTCACAGTATCTGAGACAGCAAAATGATCACTTTTCAATCATTAGTGGCCATTGGTAAATACTGACTGTGTCAGATCCAGCCACTGGTACTGTACATTATTATGATGATTTTTATTGGAAATGAAAATGCGCCTACAGATTCATTAAGATATTTTGGATTGTTCAGTATTTTCTAACCATGTATGCAAAAATGCACATACTCATTCACACATGCAGAGATGATGGCTATAATAAAAATGTAAGAAGATGTCCTTTGTTTTTTCCTTATAAGTTTATTGTGCTATGCAATGGTTTGAAACTGTTCTGGAAGTAAAGAATTAAGAAACATACATAGCAAGAAGGTAGCTATGAAGACAGTGATTTATTTCATAGTAGAGTATGAAAAAAACTATGAATGAAAAATAATTAATTTGCAAAGCACAAGGGTATTTTGGTGTATAAATATGTTCTCCATTCCTACAGTTCAACTCTGTATCATACTTGCTATGAAAGACTCTATTCTCAGACACATTGTCTTGTAATACACATCAGGAAAAGGTAGAGAAACTATCCAGGAATGCAGGTTTGCTTAAAAAAATAGAAATACAGTCTTCCCAGATTTTCAGAAGAGCTTTTCAAATAGCCTATTTATAGCTGGAATGGTTTGGGGCATATTTGACAAGTAAAATAGCATATAATTAGTCAATAATAAAATCTCTCGTAATTGTCATTTTGTTATTCCGTAATTCAAAGTTGCAACCTAATTACAGTGTGTCCCACACCAAAAATAATTTCAAGCTTGTATAGAGGTATGAATATTATTTTTTACTTCATGTAATGCTCATGTATCTCAAAAAAAGTGAAACTTGTGTGTTTGTGGAATCCAAAGAAAAAAAAAGCGGAAGAATTTTATCTATTCAGAAGCTTGAAGAGACAGAACCATCAAGGAAAGCCCAGCAAAATTTGTTATTCCTCTGACTATCGAAAATGCTGTCTCCCTGAGACAATCACAGCTCAAGACCCAAGGCCAATTGCCTTATTTAAAACAAGATGATAGAAGGTCTTAAACAAATATTAAGTTATTTCTCAGTTTTAAATATGTATGGAAAGAAAAACGGGAAAATGGCATTAAACCTTTAACAAACTGTGAAACATTATAGAACTGGTAATCCATGAATCAAATGTCCTTATTCTGAAAGCTTGCAGCTTTCAGACACATAAGATATCTTTGTGTCTTTATCAGGTAAGGAAAGTATTGCACAAAGACTCAGCTGGCTTTAGAAGCAGAAGGTGTGTTGTCCTGGCAGTGTCCCCACCTTGCACTGTCTGTGCAAGAACACCTGTTAGCTGACCAAAGCTGAATCCTATTATGTAGGTAAGACCCTGGTGTTTTTTACTGCTGGTTTTTCTTCTGCTCTATAAAGATGTTAATGGACTAAACAAACAATATGATTTTAATGGCTAAAGCTGGTGTTCTAATTATTTGTTTTTCATGAAATATATGTTTGATGTGTCAATATGGTAACTCTTGCAATTAAATCATTGTTTGCCTGTCTATCAGAGCAGCAGCATTTTGCCAGCATTACTGGATTGAGATGTGACAAACATTTGCTTAAAGAATTAATCATTAGAAGTGTACAGAGCTCATAATAATGGGAAAAAGTCAGGAGCTTATAGCATAATTTTATTAGGAGGCAAAGGGAACACTTAAAAAAATTATGTTTTTTTGTTCAGACTGACATATGAACTCAATACCTTGTCAGGACTTTAAATGAAATAAGAGTCTGTACACTGTTGCATGCTTTAGTTTATATGGATAAAACTAAACCAAGTCTTCTCACTTTTGAAATTTCTGCACTTTGGGCAGAAATAGAAAAAAGAAAGTGTCTCCAGATTTTAAACTTATACTCTTACCTGAATTCTGTTGATGCAAGTGTGATTTTCCAGCATCCGAAGGGTTTCTAAATTTTGCAGTAAGTTGAAATTCTGAATCTCGACACTCCTAAACTTCGAGGGAAAGGGTCAGTTTTGGCAAATTTAGTTTACTTTTAAGATTATTTTTACGAAGTTGGGGCTTGTTAGATGCTGAAATAAAATAAAGGAAACAGTATTCTTTCCACAGCGTTCAGTGCAATTAACTTTATATTTAAATGTTCCAAATCACTTTAAATGGGGGTGGGGGGGAGAAATAATTGAATTTAACGTCAGATTTATATCCTGTAAAAACATGCTGAGACCAAGGGAGTATTTCCTGCTAATACTCTGTGTGCCCTACTGTGTAAAATACCAGTATGTTTAAAAAAAAAAAATTAAATAATGAACCAGTACAGTATGGCAAAGTGGGAAACTATGGGAGAGGTTAAACCTATCCTTTTTATTTTTTTTTCCTTTCGTCATCATTTGTATTACAAGTCATGGAAACTCTTCAAAATTTAAAAAAAAAAGAAATCACGAAAAACAAACTACCACCCTAAATACTCTCTCTTCTGCTGGTATGTTTGAGAGTTTTCCATAAAAAGCAATATGTATTTTAGGACTTTGTGAGCTTTCAGTTATTTAGGAACACAACTGAATAAATCAAGCAGTAAGTCTTCTGGCTTAGCCTTCATGAGGGTTCAGGCTGATGTTTTCAGCATTACTGCTGAGAAGCTTTCTGGGCATGCTGACAATAGTTCCTTTGAAATATTATGGCAATATGTTAAGAGGCTGTCATATCATGTTTGCCCTTCAAACAGCCAAAAGTAATGAAGAACTGTGTTCAAATATGCTGTTTCTTTATGCTCAAGCTGCTTGTTGAGGCCAGGAGGGAACATGGGCAACTGATGTCAGAGCAGAGTTGCTTCACTTTGACTAACCTTCTCTTGGATCCAGATGTTGTCATCTCGTTGTCACTGACATGTCACAACCAGCATAGGGGTACTGTAGCTGCACAACCTTCCGCATCCCTCCCTTCCCACTGACTCACCATGCCCCCAGTCACTCAGGGTATTGCTCAGCCAGGCAGTAGATAATTCCCAAAACATTAAAGTCCTTAAAAACAAGTCATAAAACAAGTCAGCTCTGAGAACACAGAAATAAAACACATTGTCATGGTTTACGCATATTTAACTATAGTGAAATGATAGGGCCCACCCCCCCTCCTCTGCCTTTCTGCTTTCTCAGCTGGCTGTGTGAGCACCAGTCTAGGCTTAAAGAAGGCAGGCAGAGGTACTCTATCAGAAATCATCCTGCAAAAAGGATGATCATCACCATTGCAAAAAGAAATTCGGCTACTGGGATGGGGATATTAAAGTGGGTAGAGGCTTTTGAAAGAAGAAACAACATCACTAGGATTTGTTTTTATAACCTTATCACACTACTGTTTGTAGTCATAGTAATGATGCAGGGCTCAGAAAAGAAAATACAAGTTATTTGCAATTAACCAGGCAGAGTTTCAGGTGGTTTTGTATCTCACAGTATACATTTACCTTGAGTAGAATCTTTCATGTAAAACTCATTCTTACCCTCTCATGTTGGGGAGCTTCTTATTAAAATTAAATTTCAAATATTTCTTACGTAAGTGCATTCAAAACAAAAGTTTAACTGATGCAGTATCCTGTCCCATATAGTTGCCAAAAGCAACAGATGGCTAGAGAAAAGTATGTGTTATAGCCTTAATATTCACCTGTCATTGAGCTGTGTTTGGCCCAGGGTTCATGAGCTGATTGTGGTGACTCTGTATTTATAGTCCATGTATGCATAGGTTCCTTTGGGCCGGGTGTTGCCTCTTTGTTTCCATACCATCCATCTGCAAGAAGGTACAAAGATTGATAGCTGCAAACTCACTCAACTTGGTAACTGATAGAGAGCATAGAGAGGTTAAATTTTCAAAGAAATAGTTCAAGAAAGGCATCAGAAAAGTCTGGTTTCTTAAACATCACACCATGAACTGTGCAGAATTTTCCTGCTTTGTACAATTTTCTGCCACGTTGCTGAATTTTTGTGGTATATGGTTTTACATTATTATCTGTCCAGCTATTTTCTGATGCAACAAAGCATGCTTCATGCTTCTTCTATAAAGCTGGTTCCAGATAGCTCTTGCATAATGGGTCACAACAAAATTCGGGTCTTAAAAGCAGCCTAGTATAGCTCCAACTTTATAGCTCCAGTTTTGTTTTTCATGTTCTGGACGGTCCTCGTGATAGCAAAGATTTACCTCTTTCCCTTACGTTAAAAATATAGGGTTGCCAGAACATTTTCTGCTTGGCTCATGGTCTGATGGGGACCAGCTCCCACATAAACATTGCAATTTTTTATTTAATTCCATATGTCGTTTTAATGGCTTAGGTTTAAAGGCTACACTGGTAGCTTAGGAATTATGTCCCCAGCTACAGTTAATAAAATATAACTATTGCATAAAATTTCAACTGAAAGTGAAATCAGCCCCAAATAAAGTATTACAATCATAAATTTGTAAACCTTTTAAGGCACATGTTTAGTCAACTGGCTACTGGCATTTTTAATTGAATAATGAACTGAAAATGCAAACTCATATTTAAATAAACTACCTTATAAAGGAGATAAAGAGATATCCATTGACAGGCACAGTTCAAAAGTATATAAAGACAGAAAAAAACGAACTCAGAATTTTATTTCAGATGCTTGATATTCAGCATTTCTAAAACTTCTTGTAGAGGAAAAAGGTAATGATTCATTTTAAAAAGGTTTTTTCTTTCATGGTAGGCAAACTAGTTTGCTTATTCGAAGTTTTATTATACCTGAGGAATGTGATGTTGTTTTGGGCAACAACAACATTTATGTTCCTGCCCATTAGGTGTATAGTCTGTAATTATATTTTCCTTTGTCTTTTTAAAAATAAATATTACAGGTGCTAGGGCTGAATCACGTGTTATAGCACATTGCAGAAATTGTTTAACTTTTACACAACATGAAATTATTACAGCAAGTTGTTTGGAAGTTGTATTGGTTTATAGGTATCTGAAATGTACAGCTATTCTTCAATTTCACTTTTAAATAAATTAAAAACTGAGATATTGGGCATCACTTGTTTTAACAAAAAGACAGGATTTTATTTTTTAATGTATTGAAGTGAAAAATTAGTACCAATTGAAATCTAGTTTTTTATATACAATTTGGTACAGATCCATAAGGGTTCCATTGCAGAACACAGTCCAGTTATAACAACCTTGAAAAGGGGGCCTATGAGACATCGGAAGAGGGACTTTTCACAAGGGCATGCAGTGACAGGACAAGGGGCAATGGGCAATGGCTTTAAATCTAAGACTGTGGGCTCAGATTAGATATTAGGAAGAAATTCTTTACTGTGAGAGTGGTGAGGCACAGGTTGCCCAGCGAAAGTGTGAGTGCCCCATCCCTGACAATGTTCAAGGCCAGGCTGAATGGGGCCCTGAGCAACCCTGGTGTAGTGGAAGATGTCCCTGCCCATGGCCAGGAGGATGGAACTGGATGATGTTTAAGGTCCCTTCCAACTGAAACCACTCTATGAATAAATGATTCTATGATTTTTGCTTTTTGTATCAATCTTAGCATCTCTCTTAATCCAAAGAAAAATGGTGCCAAGAATGCCTTCTGGATTCAAATGCTGCAGCAAGTGAGATTTACAACATGCAATTACTGAATGCAGGACTACACCCCTGCAATCTAGACTTGTAACTGCTGTGTTTTCTAACAACTCGTTGTAGTCTTGGCAACCAATGGTGTGGAAGAAAAAGGCTAGCATCCCCTGAGTAACTATGGAAACCAAAACAATGCTTATGGGTAATTGGATAAACTGACCTACGTACATGGCATAAGAGATTCTTTATATTCAATACCTGGAGATACTATCATGGTGTTAATAATTTGTAACAAGTGATGTCTTATCACTATAATGCATGAAGCAAAAAGCTACATAGAAAGAATACAACAAAGAATAATGAGATGGCTCTTCTCTGTAATAAGAAAACAATTAATAGTATTTTTATGAGCATCAGTATGGGGGGATTTTTTATACTGTTTATTGATAACCAGAGATACTTTGCTTCAGTAATACCGTGAGCTGAATTATCCTTACTATTCTGTAATATCAGTATTTGGTCACAATATTGAAATTAGGGTGCTCCAGTTGTAAATACAACTACTCACAATACCACTGTTTTTTCTCTTTTAAATTAACTGTTTCGTCTTATGTCATCCAAGAAAAATGTTCCTGAAGGACCAAGAGTAATCAAATTGCAGAAAGTACTTCCAAAACAAAAAATGTTTATCTGTTGTGGTTTTGAGCAAGAAACTCAAATTCAGAGTTTTGCTTGAGAAATGGGTGAGGAGAGTCTACAACCAGAAACCTGAATATCCTCTGGCCTTTCCAATCCCAACTGTTCGCTCTTGCCAGCAATCCTTCTCCATTGCTCCATTGCAGCACTGTCCCTATGGATCACACAGCTCAGAATTGTCTCAGGTTTAATAAATTCTCCTTCAGAGTGCTGAGGGAGAGACAGTAAATATGTTTGGTTTTGTTAAAATCATCCTGCAGTATGCTCTGGAGAAAATATTTTGTGTCTGTTGGGCAGTGAGACACTGTGCATCTCTTCAGTCTTACATAACTCACCCTATGCTTGTATTTTCCTCTCTTTGGAGTGTGGACATGCTGCTTGTCTGCCTGGGGCATTTCTGTATACAGAGGGGGAAGGGCAGTTCTGGAACATCATTTAATACTCTATCAAGGATAAATAATTTGTGAAAATAGGCAATCTTTTAGAAAAACAGTTGCATTTTTCTATCTTAATCGCTACTGTCAAGCCTGAAACAAGTAGAGTTCTTCTTCATATAATTTGAATGTTTTTCCTTTTGCAGTATTAGCTTACTTCTTTGTCCTCTGGTTACTGTTCCACCTGTGAATTACAGTCAAGAGAAGATGCAAATACCAACTGTCCTGCTTTGTCTCCTGTCTTGAAAATGCTTTAATATGTTTTAAAGAACCATGTCAAACATTAAACAAAATTAATTTATTGTTCATTAAGTTCATTTATTGTCTAAGCAAAGCCTGTGCAAAGACTTAGAATTTTTTAATCTGTGTCTTGGAAAATACACTATATTTATCAATTATCTCAGGCATACAATGAATTTTTGTATGATAAAAGATTAAATAATATCATAAGTAGAAAATTTCAGTGGTACTGTGGGAATTGCTATGGGTCATTAAAGAAGAACAGATAAAAGGACCCTGTAAAAATGAAGTAAAATGGGAACAAAATCCCATTGTTTGAGGACAAATATGTTTTGGAAGAAAGGAGATCTGAGAGTTGGTGCGGGAGGCTTGATACTTTGTTTCTTCACCTGAAATTCTCAAACTGCATCTTGGTATAGGTCCAAAGTCCTTCCTGCTTATTCTAGTGAGAGACCATGTCTAAGGGCAAAGCCGAGGGGACTAGGATTAATGCACGGAGATAATTAAACTTGCAACCAAAAATTTCTATAAAGAAAACTACCTTTGCCCCATGTGGCCAGAGCTACTGTAACCAAACAGGAAGTGTAAAACATATTCATTCCAGCTTAATACCACAGGCTGAGCTCAGGATGCTGGGAAGCAGCCCAGATTGGGTATCTGATGAAATACTTTTTTTCTAATCAGTGAAATGACACAAACACCAAGGGCAGATATTCACTGGGGGAATGATTGAATCCAATTGCAAGGAAGCAGGAAGATGTTGGAATAAATGTCAATTATACATATTCAGGTTACTGCAGAAAAATTCACCAGTAGAGATTTTGGGTACAAACATAGCTACTTTAAGACAAGGAACAGAAAGATAATTACAGATGGGGACCTTCACAATAAAAAAATGTCAAATATCCAAAGTCCAATTAACTGGGAAAAAAAATGAGGTTTAATAACATGGAAGATATTTCAGAAAGCAGAAGGGAAGGTCTCTAGTGGGTTGATCCTGTCTGGAGACCAGGTGACCACCAAAGCCACCCTATCACTCCCTTCCTTAGGTGGACAGGGAAGGGAAAGTATAATGAAAGGCTCCTGGGTTGAGATAAGGGCAGGGAAAAATCCCTCTCCAGTTACCATCACAGGCAAAACAGACTCAGCTTGGGGAAATTAGTTTAATTTATTGCCAATGGAATCAGAGTAGGATAATGAGAAATAAACACAAATCTTAAAAGAACCTTCCCCCCTCTCTTCTTTCTGGGCTCAACTTCACTCCTGATTTTCACTGTAGCCTCACCTTCAGCAGCACAGAATGGACAAGGAATGGTGGCTGGAGACAGTTCATCATGTGTTGTCTCTGTCTCTCCTTCCTCCTGGGAGGGGAGGACTCCTCACACCCTTACTCTGCTCCAGTTTTGAGTCCCTCCCATGGGAGACAGTCCACAATGAAGTGCTCTAGTGTGGGTTCCATCCACAGGTACACTCCATCAGGAACAGACTGCTCCAGCATGGATCGCCCACAGGGTCACAAGTCCTGTCAACAACTCTGCTCCAGAATGGGCTCCTCTCTCCATGGGTCCACAGGTCCTGCCAGGAGACTGTGCCAATGTGGACTTCCCACGGGAACAGCCTCCTTCCCTTTGGGCATCCACCTACTCCAATGTGGGTCTCCTCCATGGACTGCAAGTGGATCTCTGCACTCCCGTGGCCCTCCGTGAGCTGCAGGGTAACAACCTGTCTCACTACGGGCTGTACTATGGGCTGCAGGGGAATGAATGTCCTCTCTGGTGCCTGGACCATCTCCTGCCCGTCCTTCTCCACTGACACTGGTGTCTGCGGGGTTGTTTCTTTCACATATTCTCATTACTCTCTCCAGCTGCAGTTGCTGTTGTGGAGTAGCTTCCCCTCTTCTTAACTGTGTTATCCCAGAGGCCCTATAACCCTTGCTGATGGGCTTGGGCTTGGGCTTGGGCTTGGGCTTGGGCTTGGCCAGTGATGGGTCTGTCTTGGAGCTGCCTGGCATTGGTTCCATGGGACATGGGGATGTTTCTAGCCACTTATCACAGAAACCACCTCTGTAGCCACCCACTACCGAAGCATTGCCATGCAAAGCAAATAGGATTGCTGTCAAGTTGAAAGAAATACCTGAGTAGTGAAAGATAAGAGAGAAATAGTGTTTGTCTAAAATACAATTCACAGGAGACAAGGAACAGTTTAATTACCCTTAGGATGAAGGGGAGTTTTATAGGATGTCTCAGAAAATAAATCTAGGAACAATAAGGAATAAATCAATGACATTTGAAAACTGGACAAGCTTAGTCATGTGGAAGGATGGTTCTTGAAAATGGAATTGATTGGTAGCAGAAACAATATATGTCAGTAGTGAAAAGAACAGAGGAAATAATGCAAGGATGAAGATCTAATGGAATTTTCACATCACAAAAGATTGAAATCTGACCTGCAAACTGTTTAGAACATATTCACTGAGGCTGATGTGAGCAAAATTATGGTACATAAACTAATTACTATTAAAAAAGTATGACATAAACAGCTGCTGTGCAGTGGGGGTTTGTATGCAATCTTGTAACTTGAGGAAAATGGAAGGTGTGCCACCTGTCTTTTCTTGGAACTCTCCTTAATTTACTTATATAATAAATTGCACCAAAAGTTATTTTGTGAAATGTTCAACTGCTATTTCACTAGTGATGACATGAGAGATTTTCTAAGTTAACACTCCAGGTCACTGAGAGACCCGTTTTTGGAATACATTGCAGAAGCAGCTACGGATTTATGGGCTATTTTCCTTTCTGTAGCTTTTGTATAATTACAGGTAGATGGCAAAAATTATTTTTAAATTGGCAATCAATCTCCCCAATAAGACTTTGTGATTTTGGCAGACTTTGAACATTTGAGCTGTGTTTTTTTTCTGAGTTTGTTCACAGATATATTCATAAAACAAATTTTAAGTTGGATTAGCTGTTACTAAGACCCTCTGGTTTTATCTTTTCTCAGTTGAATTTCAAGAAATTTGGAAGACACATCTAACTAAATGCTATCTTTAGCTGCTCCACTTAACCCCTCCCACATGCTGTTAGCTGTAAACCTTTGGGGAAAAATTTAATGGCTTGTTGTTTAGCAGTCACCTGTCAGTGTGTTAATTCTCTGTACTTTCACAGACTTTTCTTTCCACTGTCTTTCCAGTGGCATCCTTGAACTGCCACAGGCTGTTCCACAGTAAGTATCTTGTTTGAGAATGAGTTGGCTTTCATTAAAACCACAGAATCATAAAATAATTTGAGTTGGAAGAGACCTTAAAGACCATCTAGTTCTAATCCCTCTGTCATGGGATAGTATACCCCCTACCAGGATCCTGGTCTTGAACACTGTCAGGGATGGGGCATCCACAGCTCCTCTGGGCAACCTGTTCCAGTATCACCACCATCACAGTATAGAATTTCTTTCATATATCTGACCTAAATTTCCCCTCTTTCAGTTTGAACCCATTACTCCTTTTCCTATTACTTCAGTTCCTGAGTATGAGTCCTTCTCCAGGTTCCTTGCAGGCCCCCTTCAGATCCTGGAAAGTTGTTATGGGATCTTCATATAACCTTCTCTTCTCCAGGCTGAACAACTCCAACTTTCTCAGCCTGTCTTCTCTGGCAAGTGGCTTTAGTTCCCTTACCAGCTTTGTGGGCCTCCTCTACACTTGCTCCAACAGTTCCATGTCCTTCTTGCTGGAGGCACCTGAACTGTGTACTCAAGATTCCAGGCTGGTCTCACAAGAGCAGAGTAGAGGAGTAGAATCACCTCTTGTCATTCTGGTCACATTTCTTTCAATGCAGCCTAGGATAT
This sequence comes from Campylorhamphus procurvoides, assembly GCA_013396655.1. Taxonomy (NCBI): domain Eukaryota; kingdom Metazoa; phylum Chordata; class Aves; order Passeriformes; family Dendrocolaptidae; genus Campylorhamphus; species Campylorhamphus procurvoides. The sequence continues at coordinate 1,352,154 of WBMV01008407.1, read as the reverse complement.
GGTTGGTTTACTGGCCTGTGAATGCACACTGCTGGCTCATGCTGAGTCATTTGTAAGTCATTTGTGCATTGTGGTCCCTGATGTAGGGCACTGACCAGTTCAAGGTAGAGAGAAAAGAAACTGAGAAAAAGACTAGGAAAACTGAAGTAAAGGAATACCAGACATAACTATGGGCCATCCCTGTTACCTCTATGCTACCTATATAAAGAGCTTCTGAATCCATTTGTGTTTGCAATGAGACTGCAAGTGTGTTGGTACTGTGTAACCATTAAAAATTAAGAGTAACGGAAGTACTATGAGCTCCTATGGAATATGGTTGCTTTGCCAGAATGAGCAGGGAAAGCCAGTCAACTGGTTAGAAAGGTATATAACTGTATGGGAGTTGTGGTCTGCTGTGTTTGTGTGGTCATAATTTGGATTGATCAAGTAGAATACTCTGAAACACTGGTGAAAATATTTGCACTGCTAAAATCAAGGGGGGGTTAATATCAATAGGGTTGGATGTTATTCACCATTTCTTCAACAAAAGTCATTATTCCCCCATTCCCTTACATCATCAAAAAAGAAAATAACAGTGTTGTATGTGACAAAGACCTTCCTTTCCTCACATTGTTGTGCATCAACAGATAATAGAAACAAATAGTTTGAAAACAGCAGATGGAATGTATTAACTTATCTAAATTATTACGGTACTATGTGCAAGCTAATAATCAACTTCAAAATCAGGATCAGATCAGGATCAAATGTGAGAAAAATAATGTAGCCTAAATCAGTCATCAGTAACAAATGCTCTGGGGAAAAAAAAGAGGGGTAGGAAGCATTCCTTTCCTGCCATTTTTCAGGATAATTTTCTTATGATAATAAACTTACTAATGAACTTTTGGGAAATGTCCTGAAAACTGAGCACATGAACTATTGTAGAGCAGAAATAGTTAAATAAAAAATACATCTGGTTCTGACTGATACAGCTCACTGCACTTGCACATTCAAAGCAGAGAATTGGTACTTTTTTCCCCATCTTTTTTTCTGCCAGATGCCTCCTCTATTAGTCAGTGTCTTTATCATCCTGAACATCCTTTGTCAGTTGCACTCTAACAGAACTGCAGAGGACAAGAAACGATTTAGCAGAGTGAGAGAAATGTTAAAGCGAAACTAGCAAACACCTAATGAATGCAGAGTGAAAGGAACAGAAAATAATGACCTTTTTGCATAGAACTGTACATCACTGTGTTTTTAAGCATTACATAGTGAAATTTCAAGTAGATGGGGAAGATTCTTGAAAGCACTAAATGTATAGTGATTTTACAAGGCACATACTTCACATAAGGGCATTTATGTTTGAATTCACAGCAGGAAGAGAACAAAAATCTGCTTCAATATGAATTATTCATGCAATTATTTTGCATTTTTTGCTAGTTTTAAATAGACAAAGAATGCCAAAAGGAAAAATATGTTCTGTCTAAAATCCTCTATTTTTTTTTCATTTTCTATAGGCAAAGGTTGAAATTTGAATGTACTATTGCCTGAAAACTGTACTCCTAGTTCTTTACTTGTTGAGGATGTGAAGAAGAAACAGAATATATTGTTTTGTTTGACATATGCTAAACAATATAGTAAACTAGATCTTTTTAAAATCAACCTTAAAATGAAATTTTTGTACTATGTTTCTTAACTCCTTAGTCACGAACCTTTAAAACTTCATTCTGGCATATTAAAAATTTATTAAATATGGGGTTTTTTCCTTACAGTAATTATATAGGAGTAATAAGCACCCCCAAAATGCTGTACAAAGTTCAAAACCATTTCTATAATCTGCAGTTTTAGTGAAAGAAAAGCAGGTTTATGTATTTATTTATTTTAACCAGGTACCATGAAAGGCTCTGCCTTGCATGACAGTGTGTGATTAATAATTGTGTCATACACTTCTGAACAGAGGTCAAAGATGCAAATATGGATACTTTCTCAGAGACCTAAATGTAATCCTAAATATGTTTGCCTGAGCTATGGCTCTCCCAGAATAGACACATCTTTTTCTTTTTGTTCTATTGATCTGAAGCTAAAAACAAAAGGGTGCTTGTATTGCTTTGTGCATGAAGAAAACATTCCTCAGCAGCTTAGAAAAGCTGTATATTCACCTAACTGTTGGTTCAGAATGCTATTAGTAATCCATGTGTTAATAATTTATTGCGTGCTATAGGGCAATAATAAACCACCATCCTATCTATCCCATCTTATCCTGTTTACATGGGAAATTACCCCAACTGATCACATGGAACTCTTCTTCCCTGGTCATCTCTCACAGCACACACGGACCATCTGAGGTGGCTTCTCACTGGTGGGGAAGTTGATTGAACTCTGCAAATTCCTCAGTCCTTTCTCAGCATCATGGCATCTGGCAGAGGTTTTCTTTATCCAGTGTCCAAGCCTGAGCTGCCACACAAGCCCCTTCCTCTCCAGCGGTCTTCATGTCAGAAACACATGAAACACAACCTAAGTAGCTACCATTATAATTACCACTTCTAGATGGACCCCACAAAATGTGTTTTTTGAAAGATATTAGGAGAAATTTTCCAGTGATGAATTCTTGTTCCTGGAAGGCAGTTCAATCAGGGTTTTTTTACTTCAAATGAAATTGAAAAAAATATGTTAAGTGAAATATGGCTGTCATTTCCCTTGGCAAAATTATTCTTTATCTTTTACTGCTGGAGATGCTGTAAATGGCAGAAAGTTAGAAGATCAATAGACTATAATTTATAAAATATTTTTGGGATATTTCAGTATAAAAAGCTCTAAAAAATTGCAAGATATTAATAATGAATTTAACATTTCTAGGCTGCTCATATTTAAGGACAAATTCCTATTAGAGACAAAAACGAATTTCAGATCTGCTCTATTTTTCATGCCAACACAATTCAAACAACTGATCTTTAAACAGAATTATGCTCTATTTTTGGGGTCAAAACAGACTCAACTTGGGGAATTTAACTTAATTCCTTGACAATAAATGTAACTACTGATTTGGGTACTGATAAAGAAAGAAGATGAATAGTTAAGTACTTGAGGAAATCATTGTCAGAGACATCATCAGTTCCCCTCAGATTCTCCTGTGGTGGGTCCCTTGGAGCCAGCTGGAATCAGCACCTCGACACCTGTATCCAGTACATCTATTTGATCTGTTTTCCTGGTTGTCATATTCAGAGTTCATTTTTGTGCTATATATGTAGGCCAGCCCTAATTTATTTTTTTCTCAGCGTTCATGATTTCCCAGCATAATTAACACCTCAGCCCTCTGCAATTTCCCTCTGAAGCGCTTGTATTATATCTAAACAGAGTGCATATTACATGGGATTAAATTTTTACCTAAAACAAAAAGACACAATGTTTTTTTTGCTGATTGGTAACTTTAAGTCCTCAAGCTATTTGTTTTGAGATAAGTTTGCAAAATTTTGAGGGTCTTACCTTGTGTTTGCTCTCTGGTCGTTTTGCAATTCTAGTAGTGCAGGTGTAATACTCTCTTACTATAGGAAGTCTCCAGCTTTTCTAGTTACCATTACCTGCAAAAAATCTAGAATTTTTCAAGTATGACTTTTCATCTGATGTGTCAGAGAGTTTCTTGATGTAGCCTATACTAGTTGCATCAGGTGAATCTATGGAAATTATAATTATACAGTCTCAGAAGAGCCCAGGTTAAAAGCAATCTCAAAAGACTGTCTGGTGTAACCTTTCATGTGAATGGGAGCCTATGGGAGGTCATCTAGCACCCTGTCCAGTTGTATCTGGAAAGCCTCCAGCAATGAAGACTCTACCATATCCCAGGGGAGGTTGTTGTAGGGAATGATTATACTCACCATAAAAAAATTTTTTTTTATGTCAAGTCAAAGGCACTCCTGATGCATCTTTACCTGTTGTCTCTTGTCTTCTCCATGTGGACCTTTATGAAGAGAGAGGTTCCATCTTCTTTGTAGCCACCCTTTAAGGACCAGAATGCTGTGATGAGATCCCCTCTGAACCATCTTTTCTCAGATTAAAAGACCTAACTCCTCAAGTCTTTCCCCATAGGGCAGGTTCTCCAGCCTTTTGTTCGGGGCCCTCATTTGGACCCTCTCCCATCAGTCCATATTTTTTTTTTAATTATGGAGACCAGAATTGGACACAGTACTCCACATGTGGCCTGACAAGCACTTTGTAGAGTCAGATGATTGAATCTCTATCTCTCTGCTAGTAATATGCTGTAGATGCAGCCCAGGATCAAAAACAAATACCATGCTTACAGTCAGGTACAAAATGAAAGAAGCAAAGTGACGTTTTCCAGAACGCAAACAGTGGAAATAATCAGTATTTCTCAATAACTTTGCAAAACAAATAGTGCTAACAGGATTGCACATTCTGATTGTAATTATGTGAGTACTCTGCTGAAGGATACAATTTCCAAATATTATATCTAACATCGACACGTAGAAAGTAGGTATAAAATTTTTTAATGAGAACAACCAGAATATATACAAAGGAAATCTGAACTGAAGGGGTGCGTGGAAGTAAACGTCAATGGATGAAAGTCTTTACTTTAAACTAAATCAATTGCAATATCTAAAGAGGCGTCTACATACCATCTTTTACCTGACTTATTCATGATTTTCCTAATTTCACATATAAATATGGGAGATCACAGCCCTACACTTTTGTGCTATTTTACAGAATAAATGTTATTTTGAAAGATTGACATTTATTGCCCAAAGATTAAATCTGGAAGTGAATTTAAATATGCCCAGGAAACTGCAACTGGTAAAATTTAAATAAACTTCAGGCTTCCAGAGTAAATAAATTAATCATCTTGGATTAAATCGGAGTGGGTTTTTCTGAGGAAAGTGCAGCAACATCCAGTATCTGATTTGTAACTGAAATATTTGGAAGTAAAAACCAAAATATGAAAAAAAAAAGTGTGCAAAATCTTGTCCTTGCCTTGCCCCGTTGATGAGAAAAACAATGCTTCAGTTTACATTTCTCACATTCTCTTAAGAGACCTGCTTTGTGTGTGATTTCATTTGTTGAAGTATGTACTTCTTTCTTACTGTTCCTCCTCCACCTGACAATGTGCAGAAGAGTTTGAGTCATCACTACCTTGTGTCAAAGGTCTAGTAGAAGACAGATGCCATGTCAAAAGAAGATGATCCATTTGCTGTACATGGATCCTGAACAGCTTGCACAGCACATGGATTTGTTCCAGCAGCACTGCACTCAATCGCTGTTGTTCCCTTTGTGGTATAGTGATCCAGAGCTGGGATGTTTTTCTCCTCTACTTTTAAAACAGTGTTTTAAGAGCTGGCAATCATACCATTTGTGCTGCAGAAGGGAAGATTTTCAGAGGGTTTCTGACAACTCATGCCTTTATGGAATGTTGAATGGCATTTTCCCCAGAAGAGTGTTATTTCTCGGATTTAAATTTTCTAACTCTTTTCTTCAAGCTATTTGAGCACTTAAATAATTACCATAATTTTTATAATGGCATTATAATTTTGTTGCTAGGTCCCCTTTCAGTAAAATGCCTGAAATGATTGTGTTAAGACTTGTCAGAGACCTTTTCTGAGTGCGGATACCAAGGCTGGTGTCTTCAAAGGCTAGGACATGAAGCACAAGAAAATTCTAAACACAATAATGAGGACACTTAAGCAACATTAAATGCTGCAGACAGAGCTAAACATCTGTGCTGGTTTGGGCTGGAGTAATTTTCTTCACAGTTGATTTTCTTCTCTTGGAGATGGCTGAACACCTCTCTGGCCTTGGAAAGCAGTGAATGAATTCCTTGTTTGGCTTTGCTTGTGTGCATGGCTTTTGCCCTTGCTATTAAGCTGCCTGTATCTCAGCCCATGAGTTTTTCTAGCCTTTACCCCTTGACTCTCTCCCTGATAGTAGGGGTGTCGGAGTGAGTGAGAGGCTGTGCGGGGCTTGGCTGCTGGCTGGGCTTAAACCACAATAGCACCTGACTATAACCAGCGTACCAAATAATTAAAAGCTCTCTTTGTTTTAGCTTTTAAAAATACTCAGTAGTACTTAGATTTGTGTGGATATATATGTGTAACCCAACTGACATCTAGTCTCAGACAACTCTTTCAACATAATCAGTCTCGTTGCGTCCAACTGTAGAGATTCCTACATTTTACTCTAAAGATCCTTGGTTAAACTTTAAGAATTTTGTATGAAGATTTAGCTTCAAATTCAACCTATTTAAAACTTGCATTAGACTACTATCATGGAATGGCTATTTTCAAAGTATGTTTGTTAATGTTTAACTGGCATTATATTGTTCTTTATGCCTTGCTAGAAGTGTAAGCCAAGCTCTTTGCTATACAAGCTAATTCATTAGCTCAAATTGTAAAGGATTATGTTATAGAAGGTTCTGGGCCAAACATTGTGCACATGCTAATTTGGCATCTAAGTTTTTCCCTCACAACAATATGATTAAACCCATTTTGTCCAAACGCACTTTTTGGTCTGAAATCGTGAGTAATGATCATTTAGCAAGAGAAAATTGTTGAACTCTTTCAGTGAAATATGATAGAAAATAATTTCTTGCAGAATTATCTAAGCGACCATTGTCTATATCCAATTCAGTTGAGTATGACTAATTTTTTATCATTGTAACAGCAAAAACATAGTAACAGCAAAAACATAGTCATTTTAATTCATAACTAGGGGTTAAATAGAACATGTTTTACTTATAACTTGTCAAGTTGCTAGGAGCTTAGTCAGTGATGAAAAAAGTATTAAATGGAGTTTTTTGTTTTTCTTTGAAACTGTTTGGTATTGGTAATGGTATCACTTCCATGGAAACGGGAGCTGCTGAGGTTTCCATCAGAATTTAGCACTTCTCTCCCCCAGTGCATCCAACCTCACCCCATAGCTACTTCAGTGTCTCAAGTACTTTTCTTTACTCTGTAAAGCATATTGCAAAATAAGGTATATTAATCTAAATAAAAGGAATTCAGTCTTCATAATTTTTCTTTCCCTCCCTCTGATTTTTTTAATTCTTTAACCATTTATTTACTCTTACCTCATTGCAAAATTCACTCCTAGCTTTGAACACTTAGTTCAATTTTTGTTTGTTTGTTTGTTTTCCCAGATGCATATAGTGGGGAAATCTTAAAACTACAGAAATGGAAAATTTCAGAACTCTTTCAGAATATGAATATTTAAGCAGAGTGAAACCAACTTATTTAAATTCATGTACACAGATTAATTCTTTTCAGTGGCCTTAAGTAGCAAAAAGGAATTATAAAATTCCAGCTCACAAAATGATTTTGATGAGAATGCATTTTCTACCATTGCAAATTAGATAATTTTTATCTCTCCCTCTCCTATCCATCTCATAGAATAGTATGCTATTATACTTAGCCATGTATGTACCTCATGGCATAAGTGCCAGAATAGTACTGCAATAATTTAAGTAGCTAGTTGTGTTGCATATAAATACAGACAGAAAGCTGGAAATTTTTTAATCAATTATTTGTTCATATTTCTAGATTTTTTTTAAAGACAAGCAATTAAAATGTAAGCATAATTATTTCTTTTCCTTATTGTTGAAAAAGAAAACTAAAAGGAAAAAAATTAAATTCCATGCCAGTCCTTTTTATTGGAACCAGTAACTGTTTGTTGCCCATGGAGGTTTTCTTTAATGTTTTAAAAGTGACATGTCTTTTAGTTTTCTCTGTGTCACAGTAAGTGAAGACTAAATTGACCTCTTGTAAAGCAAAGATATTGATTACGCACAGGAGTAATACTCCCTACTAAGTCATAATTTCTAGTGGGAGAATGTTGTGCTGGAGGCAACATAACAATTGTAATTTCCTTATTAAATCATGTAACAATGGAGATTGTTAAAAATAAACTCTTCTTTCTTTCTGCTGTTTTGCATTCACCATCAGATTCCTTTTCTTGTGCATTTATTGTTAGGTGCACAAAACTACAAGTGAGAACTGTATTTATGAGAACTATGATATGTATTTTGAGGACCATGAACCACTGCATGAATTTTAATCAGAAATTTACGGGCATATAACAACAACAACAAAAAGATCAAACTAGCAATTTTCTAAAAAATTTAAGGCACATTAATTCCATTCAATATTACTGTTCAAATTGAAGAAGAAAATGATTTACAGAAAATGTCAACAAAAGATTATCCAATCTGACACTGATGAACTATGAACTGGTGCAAAATAAGTATGTATCTTCTTTCATCAGTCTCTTTTATCTACTCAAGATGTTATTTGTGTTTCTATCATGCTTTCATAAGCATTTCCTACTTTCCTATAATATTACTTCTGCCTGGAGTAGTTTACATACTTAAAATTAGACAATCCCTTACTGGTGTTTCCCAAGCGCTGAAGTATTTCCATTTGATAGAAGCAGTACTGTCTACTAGAGCAGTTGAGAAAACTTTGCTCTAAATCCACCTGCACCTTTAAGCATTAAGAAGGGTAATAAATCTGTCCCTATAAGCCTGTTTGTCATATACTAAAATATTGTCTAAAATACATGAGACTTAGAAACATTTCTTGATATTGCTGGCCTTTAAAAGAGACCTGCCATCCATCTAACTGTCTTGGGATTTCAGTTTGTGGTCTATTCTACCTGAAGTTGTATAGCAGAGTGTAATGAGTCAGTGTCACCACTGACATCAGTGGGGAGCTGCCATCAGGTGGTACTTGTGGGAGACCTTTTCAAGACTTGGGAGAGGACATGGCCAGAGTGTTAGTAACACCTCAGTATTTTCCTGCGACCATGAAGATATCATATGACATGGTCCCTTCCCCATGCTTGGGTTTTTGGTGATGCCCTAAGGCAACAGTGACATACTCCCACAAGGTCAGGAAATAGCCATCATGCTTTTTAAATACTTGTACAACAAGATTAGGGATGGGACCAGGGTGGCAGCTGTGCAGACAAACACACTGTCTAGCTTTAATCCTGCTTGACAGTCTGGTGTGTCACCAACCACAGTATGCTACCAGAAATAAAAAGAGCAAAAGTAAAACCCCATCACTGATTAGTAGAAAGGAGTTTAAATTTTCCTAGACATTAGCTTCCCCATGAAGCAAGATCTCAATTGAAAGACATTCAAATTTCTCTGTATGTTGCATCTAAAACCAGAGTGCCAGTGAAAAAATGAAGATGGGGTTACTGTAGTCTCATGATTTCTGTTAACTTGAGTGGATGAAGCTTGCTATGAAGCTTGCTATGAAGCACTGCTTCATAAGCTAAAGGACACATAAAGGCAGGAACTAAAGTAAGCTGAGATGAAATGAATTCATATCAGTCTTCTCTAAATTGTTCTATTACACTTTACTGTTTCCATCTTTTCCCATTCTGACATCAGTAAAAATGTATTCACTGAGGCATTTGACTTATGACACTTTTTATTTTCTCAGAGATAAAATGAGTAATGTAACACAATTATATTTCAATTCAGCAACGTAGCTGTGTGCATTTTTAAACCTAATAACAAATTGAGCCTCATTGATTTTTTGAAACATAATAAGTTATGCTAAACTGAGGTAATATTTTTTGAAGTTAAATATTGATTTTTACAATGGCCCATATTTTACAATATATTTATAAATTATCATTACATCAATCATTATTATTTTCTCCAAAAGTGATACACCAAATAAGGAAAACAAATATTAGAAGTAAAAATGAGCAAAATCTCTGGTATTAGATAGTTCGTTTATGCAACATATAATTATAAATGTAAAATGATCATTGCCATTCATAGGCTTGTGGCAGTAAAAGTTATACTCCCTAATTTTATTAGCTCATATATTTTTATCTTTAAGAAGAGTCCTGAAACATAAAGAAACCTCATATTGACAACAGTAAGTTTGATTTCATTCAACAGACTCTAAGAATGTGAGGACATTTTAGCCTGTTCCTGAACAGCTACCTGCATTTACAAAAGGAATAATCCTAAACATTATTTGAAGTCCTTGTAACAGGCAACTGAATGATAAGAAATCTGCATATGTCCTTGCCTAACTTGGGCATAAGTGAAGCAGGAAGAAATCTGGTGAAAGTAAAGTACTGAATTATATAAACCAAACTATATATTTATGCATCTTCCCACAATAGTTGCAATTCTTCTAATAGAACGATATGTGAGAATTGTTCTGTAATAGTTATTTCAGGATTTATTTTTTTTCTGACCTTAAGTACCAAGCCTTTCTTATTTGAGTGATTCTGCTGGAGTTTGACAGGAAGGCATGGTCTAGCTATGTCTTCACTTGTATTGAAGTCACAATAGTTGAAAAGAATGGGACATCACATGAAGATAAGACGAAAATTTCTACATTAATTCATTTATGAAAAAAATTATCTTTATCCCAAAATTCACTTTTAAGGGTAATTGTTTGACTTTTCCAATGACATGTAGCTATCATGAAGAAAGAAAACAATTTATAGAATAAATATAGGGAAATTCTGTGAAGATATTGAAGATAAAGAATGAAACTTTCAGGTATTTGAGAGTTTCTTGAGGAATTAGAAAACAGTGAAACACAGACTGGAGATTTCTGATTAGGATTCCTGGTCAGACGAGCTATATCTATCCCTCAAAAATTCTGTATTCTCTATGAATATAAAGAATAATCAAGCAGGTAAATTATTGGACTGTAAGCTGTATGTATTTGGCCATGCCTTATTAGAATAAAGTAGATCAATAATTTTTAATGGTCTCAGAGTTAACTGATCAACCACTTGTGAAACTGAATCAAATGGAGTCCCGAAACAAATACCAGTCAACTCCAAGCTGGCCTTATAACATGCAGTGTGATAAGATTTCATACAATTTAATGTGCAATGTATGTGATGCTACTTTGATGTTACCAGGAACACAGATGATGTTTTTCAGAGAAATATTTCATCACTGACTTTATTTAGCTAATTGGAAATGCAGAAAGAAGATGATTGTGTTAAGCACTTTATTATTTGAAGTAGCATTTGTTAAAATCAAAAGGAATAACCAGTCAAACCCTGACAAAGAAATCACAAAACAACTGATGTCTTGAAAGTATGTGGATTTATTCAATGTACCTTTATATATGGTCAGAAATTATTTTTAATGAGTTTTTATTTTCTTCATATTCAGGCAAATACTCTTTGATCTAATGCTTCTTTTCTTCACAATGCTTTACAAATAGGAGCAATAATAATGAACAACAAATCAACTATAAACCATTATCAATGTCATAAAGTCATGATCTGGATTTCATAACTTCAGTTGTCATCAGTCTCCAGCAGAGATTCTGATTTATGGACTCCATTAGTCCTATCAAGGCAGAAAGGAAGTTGTGGAACATAAATTTAAGGAGCATTGAAAGGTTTTGATGATTTGGAACCCAAGTAAACCAGAAAGCTGGTGAAACCTCGAAATCCTAAGGATAAGATGAAAATAACAGGAAAGCTGTTAATGTAATACTAACCTGGACAGACACACTATATGTGTGGACATATGTACATATAGGTGTAGAAATACACACAGTGGGTTGTTATGATGAATGAGGTAAGTTTGATAATAAACTCTCTTCAGAATATTTGTATGAATGTATTTCATAATTTTTCAGCATGCAACTTTGACAATAAAACATCATTTATAATTCTCCCTGCTATTAATTTTCCTCAAGGTTGGACATTGCACAGAAAGAAATTGTTTTGTCACACCATAATAGAAGGTCTATGAAGGAAAGGTACAAATCCTTTTCTTTGTGTGTTTTTCCCTGGAAGCATTGTCACCTTGGATGTGTCTCTGAGCAATCTGAGCTAGCTGAAGATGTTCCTGCCCACTGCAGGGGAGTTAGACTGAAAGACCTTTAAAGATCCTTTTCCAAACCAAACCACTTTGTGATTCTGTTTGTGCCTACAAATTTGATTCTACCCATTGCTACTCTGTATAAAGCTTGTATAGAGTAGGAAGAATCTGGGTGATTGGTTGCTTCCAGGTAATATGTTAAGACTCCTGTCCTATTCAACACCAAAAAGAGAGGGATGCCTCTGAAGAAATAAAAAACTATAAACTGCAAACAATCTTGTGAGAAATTAACAGAAAGGGCTTAAGTTTGGGACGGAGGCTTTTGTTGCTTATTTCTTATCTGAATTGATCCTGCTGTCCTATTCCTATCTCTGTAAGGTTTTTCAATTTGCAAGTTTATGTTAGGTAATCCATAGACATAATGAAAAAAACCATGTCACTTTGTATAGGTTTCAATCTCATTTTTGCATGCAGACAATGTTTATTTACTTTTCAAAGACTGAATGTTGAGAGTTGCTGGTTAATAACTGCTCAGTCTGGATAGGCAGCCATTTTTAGCACTCACTTAATTGCTCCTTTCACAGTTTTGGTAGAAGGGTTTGAGCAGCTGTGACATTACATTTACATGGGTGGGTGTTTATGGACAGTTCAGCCATTCAGGAAAAGCCTTATTAGGTTTAGCATTTCCCTTGTGCTTTTCATAGGTTTGTCAGCATGTAGGATTCTCATCACAGATTTCAGAGCAGGTGTTTCTTATATCAAATTTATTCTTCAGTATGAAAATAATGCATTGTCACATGCAAGTTATACTATCTTCTAAAAAAATATAATGAAAAAGAAAGATGGTTATGAGGAAGACGCCATGAACTGGGCTTGGACTGAAACACAGTTTTTGCTCTAACCTCTTTCTCCTCATGAACTAGCAAAGTTTTCCAATCTCATCTTAAGTTTGCTGAAAAGAAACAGTGGCAGAGCCTCTTTGTTCAAGCTTCACCTTCTGTGACTCCTTCCCTGGCAGGTGACAAGAATTATCACCTGGATTCAGTGCTGTTTATCTACACAAGTGTAATAGTATCCTTCTCATTTCCCAGAAACCAAAGAAAATCCTGACCCACGAGTATATATCTTCAAAGCAATGCATCACAGCTGAAGACCCGTTAATACTTGAGAAGCCCATGAGGGAGAGGTGCAGGGCAAAGGCTGGTTGAGTTGCCATGGTAAGCTACAAACAGTTCAGTTTTGTTTGTTTGTTTCTTTGGACAGCAAAGACTTATACCAATGGTAGTTTGGAGATTTTTTTAATTAGCACAACAATGACTGCAAGATTGGGCTCTGGATCTCCTTTGTGATCTAAAAGAATCCTCTTAAGGATCTCTGTTCTCTTAGAAACCTAAACAGTGTCCTATTTTACATGATGTTCTTAACTAAGTGCAGTCTACAGCTCTGAACCATCCTCTCTTAATGATTTCTGAAGTGCTTATCCAACAGCCTCCTAACGCATTCTCTCTGGTGGTACAGACTTCTTTCCCATCAGTGGCATCAGGCCATTCATCACAACAGTTAAAGTACAGGCAAACATATAAAAGTTTGTGTAAGAGTGATCTAACATAATGCCTGATTGCCAAAATCAATCTGTCTGAACCAAGTCTCACAACTTCACTTCACAAGGGGGTATTTAGACAAAAGAATTTTGTGCTGCAATTCTAAACTTCATCACACATAGAATTTTAGGCACAAATATCTGAAAATAAGGATCTTTGCATGACCTAATTCCGAAAAACCTGAAGGACCAGCAGATTTCTGTCCAGGCTGTTCCTGCATGGCTACAGCCATCAGTAAATTTCCATTTGGTCTGATGTGTCACCAGGGCCCCCTTCTCTCTGACTCAATCCTCTTACAGGCTGAGCTGCTGTGCCAGAATCCGCCCAGAGCTGGCTGCCCACAGGCATTTTGATATGATTTGGACACAAAGTTTTAGTATTGTCTAGGACTTCATTATAACCTGTAACAAACTATAGTTGGCAAGGTTTCCTACAGTCAAAGAAGTCTGGATGACTTTAGACATAACACAAGCACAGTAATCTGATTTATGGTGGGTTTAGAATAAAGTTATCTGATATTCCCTGACCTGAAAATAAATATCTGTTGACCTTTTATTTTAGTCACTTAGATTTCTTGCTCCTTCATCTAGATTACAAAAGATAGGTCTGTGTGGTAAGCCTAGATAGAAAGTTGCTTGTAAGCCGTGATAGAGCACTATGGTCTACCTCTATCCACATGGAGGTGAAAGCAGGTCACTTAATTTTTCCCCAAGGCTTTCGATAGTTCGACTGATTTGCAATGGTTCAGTTAGCTTATTGGTTCTTATCCAATAGTGCCTACTACATGTTATTTCTATTTGTTTGTGGTGTTTGTCTTCTATTTTTTCATCAGTCATTAGTTTCAGATCCTCATACACTAGTGCTCTGGGAAAAATGAAATTGCATCTTTTACTGAAACTCTAAAAACTTTAATATAAAATAAGGATAACCATTACACCTTGGTCATCTTCCATTTTTACTTCATAATATCTTTCAAAACTTATTTGTCTGTTCAGTAGCAGAAACAAATTGGTAGAAACAATAGTTATCTTACATATATCACTTGAAAGACAAATAAACAACCAAAATGATGGTAGTAATAGTTTTTTTATCTGAGACTCTTTTTTCAAATGATAACATCTACTAAAATGTGTTAAAAGCTTAAAGCCATGAATCCCTATAGCGTTTATACACAGCAGCAGCAGCAAAAAAACCATTAAGTTCCTTTGCAAGCCTCTGTAATCTTATCCCTGTGTAAATAAAAGAGGTTGCTTTGCATTTAAATTGAACATGAATGTAAAGGAAAAATGTAGGAAATCAACTGCAGAGCTGACGAAAGAGAGAAAGATGGCCTGAGGACAATCCTGAGAAGGGCCTGTCAGAGACAGGATTTGTGTCTCACTGACTGATGGGTCAAATCAACCACCTTGTCTGTGTGTGTGTGTGTGTGTGTGTGTGTGTGTGTGTGTAGGGTGGAAGGTCTGGGCTTATGCCTGGTAACACAGAGCCAGGCGTGCCCTCAGAGAGCACATGGCAAGGCTTGTGGCCAACACGGCCCCCTCGGTCGGGAGGCACGTGGCATGGGGGAGTGACATGGCAATCAAGGGAGGTCTACCTGGTAGCCCACCCACACCATGCCCCTGGAACCTCTGACTGGCAATGGCAGCCCTCTGTTCATCCAGGAGGGCGTGGAGTGGTCAGTGAACCCTGATGCCCCACCTGGAGGGAACGGCCACAGCAGCCAAACCATATAAAAGAGGCACACACAGGCTCCATCTTGCCATGGCCTGCTCTCTTGGGAGTGCCAACATGTGACCTCTTGGCAATACCTATTTCTCTCTCCTCCCTTTATTCTTTATTCTCGTAATCTCTCTTCCTTTACTCTTTTCTTCCCCTTGTGGGTGACTTAAAAGCAATTGAGTAGAATTTCGCTTAAATTGTGGGTTGGTGTTTGCTGAGTTCAATGAAGGCTCCCTACTCCAAAGCAATTCTTGCTGGCTTGTAAAACCCTTGGAAGGGTGCAGAAACAGGGCTCATAAGGCTGCTCTGAGGGAGGCAGGGAAGTACTTTTGTTCCTAGTAGCTTGCTATTAAGTGTAATGCTTTTGTGGAGTATTTTCCTTGGTTGTATGTTGTTTCTGTAAACCCTTTTGCCAAAACATGTTTTCTCACTAAATTAAAAGAAATTCTCTTATAGAAAAGTATCTTCTTCAGAAGTGAAATCAAGATATCAAAGAACTAACACTCTGTAAAAGTTTCGTGTGGGAACTATTGAGGGTATAAATTAGCATGAAATGCTTGGTAAAACTTGAGGCTTTGTCTTAGTTCAAAAGAGAACTAAGATATTATACTAGCCAAGAAATAATCCCTCTCCTTTTAAATTTAGAAAACAGAACTTTAATTAGGAAAAAATATATATAAAGAAAAAAAATAACAGTTCTTAACCACAACACATATATATATATATATATATCCAGAAAAGAACCAAACAACAACAGTATGCAACAAACCCCTCCACCTCCCAAATGCAAGGCAAAACAGTCAAAAGGGTCCTCTTGGCTACGCCCCAAAAGGGGACTGCAATTATATCCACGGACAGCAGGTGGCGCTGTGGCACCTCTGCTGCTGGTGGCTCCCTCTCTCCCAGGTGTTGCAATTATATTTATGGACAGCAGGTGGCGATGTCGCGCCCGGCCGGCTGGTCTCTCCCCTCAGGTGAGGTGACAGGCAGTTCCCAGGTTAGTTCCCATGAGAGGAGAAATGAAAAGCAAAAGCAGCAGCAATCCTGTCTTCGCAAGGGCAGGGAAACCGGGGCTTTTCTCCCACCTCTTTTCCTTATGGCAAGCTTTGTAGTAGTTATGATCACTCACGGATGAAAACAGTCGATGTTGGGGAAAGGAAAAGGAACACAAATCCAGTATCCAGTGATGCTGGGATCCCAGTGTCTGTGTCCCTGTCCTCCTCGCTCCGACGAGAGAACTGAGCTTCCTGACCTGCGCAGAAAACCAGAAACACTAACCCCTTCCCCCTCTCTCCCATGCTGGGGAAAGATCTGAACAAAAGACCTGGCCACAGTGGATAATATCAGCATATGCATGTCTTTTGTCTCTTTTGTTAAGCATCTTTACCGATTCTGGGGCGTTGGCTCCAACCTATCTGGAAGGTAGCTTGGGTTTGAAACTGTAACAGGCTTCTGGACCAGGATGTAACAGAGCCCAGAACAAGTGCTACCCTGTCATTTTCAGAACTGTAATTATTTCTGAGAGATTAATGCTGCATAAGAAAAAGAACACTTCATCATTTATGATACAGTACTTTAAATTACTGGGTCATCATTGTGCATAAACAGAGTTTAGAGCACAACTTTTTTTCATTACTACATTACAAGCATGGTGCAATTTGACTGCTTTCAATGGAACAGTTTCACAGCAAGACTGTTTGCTAACACTATCACAACTCTTTCCTAGGTCTACATGGGCAT
The DNA here is from genome assembly GCA_013396655.1 of Campylorhamphus procurvoides. NCBI lineage: Eukaryota > Metazoa > Chordata > Aves > Passeriformes > Dendrocolaptidae > Campylorhamphus > Campylorhamphus procurvoides. Next base: position 1,335,294 of record WBMV01008407.1, on the reverse strand, counting down.
TTTGTAGTTAAAATTCAACAAAATAGAAGAAAACTTCATGAAAGACCACTGCTTATTCTAATTACATTCCTGGACCTCAAGCTTTGCAATCCCCAAAAGCTAAATATTATAGCAAATTCAGTGGTTTTGCTGCAACATTTTATTATTGTTATTCCCTTTCACTTGCATTGTTATGTATTTAAAACAGTTGAAGGTTGTAATTCTTGGAACATGTCCCAGTTGCATTAGGAGAAACAATTAAGATAAAGGGGTACTGAGCCACTGAGGTAACTGCATCTTATCTCCCTGAATTGATGGCAGTAATTATTAGACAGTAGTTGAGAGTGGTCATCTTTCATTCTTCCATCCAGGCAACTGATTTTTCAGGGAGTCAGCTGAAATCTGATGTAAAGAACCTCAGTGTGGCAAAAACTGCTGTATGAGATTGTGGCCTTCTCTACTAGTCCTCTGGAGTGCAGGACTTTCTACAGCCTATGTATGGAAAGTGTGGGGATAAGCATGTCCATTACCATTCACATGTGGTTGTACCCAATTTTTTTACTCCAGCACCAGAAGAGTCCTGCTTGCAGAGAAAGGAGGAATCAGGGCTCATTTTAAACACATCTTATCACACTATGGAGAATAGTAGCTATACTGGTTATGGGTAGACCCTGCTTTGGGAAGAGAGAGGTGTGGAGGCAGAAGCAGGGCTGGTGCAAAGCATCAGCATGCAGGCCTGTTTGTAGACAAGCTCAGGACTCATGTTGCCTTTACAGTGAGACATTGGTAGCATGAGAATCCCACTACTTTTGTGCTGTCTGCATTTACATGTCTAATACTGCCTTGGGTCTATTGCTTGTATTTAGTGGGATAGTATATAAGCAGTAAGAGTACTTTGCTGAAGTATGTCAGCAAAGAGTTTTTCACAGTGATCATTTTGTAACTTTAATATTGAATTTTAATGTAACAGATTTAATGAGCAAAATTAAATAAAAATATCAAAAAATGGTTTAGGATTTACTCAGATTACTCCATGAACATTTCCATTTGAGTCTTGTTATACAGATACCAACAAAATATCACAAAGTCATTAAGTACTGAAATAACAGTTACATTTTAGGCAAGTCATGAATGATGTTTTNGTGTGTTATCTGTATACAACAGCAGGGAAGCCGCTACTTGCATGTATCATTATCTTCTATTAGTAATACACCGATTTCGAAAGAGTAATATTCATTGCTATAGCAATAAGTGGATGACAGTTTTCAAAAACACCCCACTAGGAAAGAAGGTGATGGAGGACTGGCCTGATATCACCTATGTACCTTTAAAACTACACTCTCTAAGTTAAATTAATGTAATACAGCACATAGCAACCACAAGTGTAGCTTTTCACTTTTGAATGTATCTTGTCAGCATGACTTTATTTTACTTTTATCACAGCACTCACGATGAGACAGGAAATGAGGAGGAAGAAATTATATCCAAGGTGTTCAGCAGAAACTTACACAGAAGAGAAGTCTGAGAAAAGAGGAAAATGGAGAGGAGGTTCCTTACCTCAGAGAAAGAAGGACCCAAACATAAAGGCAGCTGTAGATAAAAGGGGAAGAATGTGACAGGATGGAGAGCAGTGCAGACACTTGTGAAAGCAAAGTTGTGATGAGGCTATGAAGAGCCCAAACAGTGACAGTGCAGATGAGGATTATAAATTGATTGAGGGAAGGGGGGAGTGGTACTTGTAGGGAAGGGATTTTGGTTTTCATCTTGACAATCTGTACAGTCTGCCCTGATGCCAAATTTACACTTGTACTTGACATGTGATAAGGTCTCAGACACATCAAGTGTATCATAAATGGAACTATATTTTCAGTGAAAGGCAGTTCCTAACAGAAAAAAGGCATTAGCCATCACTAATAGCAGAAGTGCTCTTATACCCCTTCACACAGAATGCAGCTGATGATAAACCAGCCACCTGTGGATGTGTCTTAGCTGTCACCTTGCACATTCCTCCAAGACTGTTGGCCCTCATAGTCCAAATATTATGACCCAGACACATATCTAAGGTGGAGGGAAGTAATGTATTTTACAAAATAGTTCTTTCTGACTTTTCATTCCCAGTTCCTGCTCTGGTTAGTGAAACTAAAAGGTCTTTCCTGAATATTTTTTTTTAAATTTGTTTTCGGGGGGGGAGTCTTGCTGTTTCTGTGACTACTTTGAATGCTTAAGCCAAAAAAACCCCCACCAAAGGCTCACAGCGTGGCCTCACCTGTCAGCAACTTCAAGTTGCTGCTTGAGCAAAGGTGACTACAGCTGTGTCTGCTGCAATGGAGCTCCAGGTTAACAATTCAACCTGTTTTAAATGGGCAGGTGGAATCCTTCAACCTTGCTCCTTTGAGTCTGTAGCTAACTGCATGTTTAGGACATTAAATGGTAAGTGTGCTAAATAAAATACAATTCTTTCCGCAGGTACTCCATACCTTTGAAAATCTGTAGGTAGGCAGCTACTGGCCAGCCCAGAGGACTAGTTTTAGACGTCCAAATTCTCTGGCAGTTCCGGTTCTGTGAACTTTTTGTTCTTAAATGAATCTGCACCTTTCAACATCTGTGCTCTGGCTTTGACCTCCATCTATACAACACTGAACCCTGAAAGCCTGAGGAAGATGGCCATGAAATTACTGCCATTCCTGCCATTTGCCCAGTAGGACTGATTTTCTTCGGATGTTTCTGTGCAGACTGTGAAATCTATCACATTTTCCACAGTGCTCTTCAATTCAGGATGTGCTGAGAATGTGATTTGCCCTGATCTGTCCTTCTGAGTACATTCAGCAACACCTTGCAGCATCTGGACCTGTGGAGAGGTTTGCTTTATCCTCTAACAGGATGTTGCTGTGGGAACAGCGAAGCACATATGATAACTCTTACAGCATCAACCGATTGTTTTTAGGTCTAATAACTTGAGAAAGGCTTCAAAGTGTTGTTTGGGGATTTCTTTTGGTTAAAAAATAAAAAGCGTGTCTGTATCAAGTACCAGACACAGTCATTTAGAACAAAATACATACCAGATATTAACTTACATATATCTATCAGAATAACCTGTGTGAGGGACTTTAGCAAAGGAGAATTTAATGAAATATTTATCTGCTGGAAAGCTCACTTTGTTCAGACAAATTGTGCTCAGGAAGGACACACTTAGAACAGTAAGTTCAGCTTCATGGAAACTGATCAGTAGCATCACTGTAAATGACCAGTCAAGTCACACTTTAGCATAGACAGGGCTCTAATGCTACATGAAAGAGGCAGCTTTTGTAGCCTCAAGAAAATTTATATATATGCAAGATAAAGAGTTTTTCAGGCATATTCATTGTTTTTTTGTTATGAGGAGAGGGGAGAGAAATCGTATGTGGAACCACTGTTAGCTAGATTTGACAATTTTCTTCGCAGTGAGGGTTTTGGCTGTGTTGACATAGGACACTTAAACCCATGCTTTTTTGCTTATTATGATACAATCAGTCCATGATGTGGAGTCTTGTTGATATCTCTAAAGGAAACCTTTTTATTTGTCTTGATTTTCTGTATTTTTAGTAGAATAAAAATATTTTTATATTCAAAACACACACACGCACACTAACTGTGAGTTCTCTTACAGTGTATTCCATTTCAACCTACTCTGAGAACTGAAGCAACATTGACCACTGACAACGTAAAGGGTTTCTGTTCAAATAAATAAATAAACAAACTCTCTTTAAAAAAAAGTTAAGAAAAATACAATAAAAAGCAATTTGCTATAAGACAGCAAAGCATGATTAGGGAATTAAGAATGTAATTTGTAATACTATTACTCTGGATACAGTTCACATCCTTGTAGTTTTATTGCATCAGTTTAGGGGTTTGTTGTTGTGACATAAAATTAGCCACTCAAATTTGCTCTGGCATGAAACATGGCTTACAGATCACCACTTAGTGCCAATTGTATTTTTTTTTCCTGCGTCAATAGCAAACCCTTCTTTTCCTCCAGGGCATTGTGTTGTGTGATTGGGGAATACATAGGAAACAATAGTTTAATTTGAAGCTGATGCTGATAGAACCAGCCATCTCAGAATTTTAAATTACAGTGTGACAGTGACATAGTAATCAAACGTACCAGTATTGTATGCAGCAACTGCTTGAAAGTGATTAAGTACATCCAGAGTCTCAACCGTTAATGCTAATGACAAAAAAATATAATTTATATATCTGTTTGCTCCACTTCTCTCTTCTACATAAACATAGGTAAAGACATTTCTGTAAGTGCAATTATGCCCACATCTGCAATAATCATATGCAAACTGGATTCAACTAACAACACAGGCTCCATTGAAACTGCAACTGGAAGGTCCCCAACTCCAAAGGCAGCCATCAGTTCCCAGAGGTAGTGAAGTGTCTGGCAATGTGGCATGATGAAAGCAATGTCCTACAGCACCTCAGCACCGTGACCCATGGAAACCCAGTAGGCAGGGCTACTACAGGATTTGGCCTTGCTTATCAGAATCTAAAAGGTGATGTGGTGAAATTCCTTTGTTTTCTGTGGTCAGTTGTAAGGATTCATAGCAAATGATGACACTACATTGACAAGACCACATATGGAGCAGATACACCTAAAAGCATCTGCAGCCCACTCCAAACAGTGGAGACCACAAACCCCTCCACAGTCAAGTGCTCCCGTAAATCTTAGAGAAATATCTTAAATTGTGCAACATGTTCTCAGGAGTTCTTTGCTACATGTTAAACTTGTGTTGCTAACCAGTCTCTCTCTCAAGCAAGCTCTCTTCCGATCCTTTGAAATATTTCTTTTTCAAGTCTGATATATAACGTGATCCTAATTTTGGTTAAGAAAGAATAAGCATTGTCATCTGAGTGTGCTCCAGACAATGACAGCTTCGTTAAGAACCCTTGGAATTCCCTACACCAGCCTTTCCTCTTTGCCATTACTCTGTTATTCATTTGGTTTTCCTTGTTAGACTCCCTCAGCTTAATACTAGTAATGCTTGTAATACCATAGGTAAGCAGATGTGCATATCATGCAAAATAATGAGTAAAATCTAGTTTTCCACAAAAATTAGAAAAATCTTCTCTAACAGAAGATCATTCCACATTTACCTACCACTGATCCTGTCTAAACATTTTTCTCCAAAGCATCTGTTGCTGGCCTCAGGATGTTGTGCTCGACTGTCCATTATCCTGATTTCATCTGGCAACTTCTGTGTCCCTGATGGTGCTGATGACAGCACCCTTGAGCTGAAGTCAGGCTATAGTTATGTAAACTCCTTCCTGGCAGGGTGGCCTCAGACGTGGTCTCCGAGTTGCAGTGAATGCTGGCAAAAGGCTGGAGTACAGCCCAGTCCTGCTGTTTTTCAGTTATCTTCCTTTAGGGAAATGTTAACAAGGGGGATGTTGCAAAGGAATGTAAATTGGAACAGACTAGAGTTCCCCTCATTCCTCTGATAAGAGTCAGAGCCAAATCTGTGATCTAAGAGGCACACAGCTCTCAAAAAATCAGCTTTGTTCTCTCCCTTGCCTGTTGATGAACACCTTTTGGAGGCAAGAAGGCTGTAGCACGAAGTACTGAACAACCATCAGATGTAGCTGTTCAGGTGAGTACTTCCAGGTGTCTGTCTAGGCAATTGTCATATCATTTCCCATGGACATCTACTGCTCCATGCAATCAACACTAGGTTGAATTAAAAGCATTTTTCTGAAACTATAAGTTACCTTTCTGTCAGTTTCAGTCTTTAGGAAATATTCTAGGTTAATCAGGATATTTATCAGAGTGATCTTCAAACTACAGAGGTTAATCCAACCAATTCTGCTTCTGTTACAAAATCATCTGCTCATTTTCAGTAATTGTAGCCCATCTGGAGGTTTCTCCTTCTCCTATAAGTGTCTGTGAGATAAAGTTCAAAGTCATGTTGAGTCAAGAGTAAAGAAACAAGTAAGCAAAGCTAGTCATAACATATTTCCTCTGATTTTAAAAGAGAAATACGTGTTTATGGTATTGCTTTATTTAATGGAGAAATCACACACAGCAAAGTAACAAAAACCCAGGCTCGTTAAGCATGACCCTTCTCCAGAGTTATCCTTATAGCTTTCTCTCTGGAGAAAGGACAATGCCACTTACACATAATAAGGTATTGCCATTAAATACAGATCCTGGTAAATCAGCTTTCAGCAAGGCTTTTCTATTAATATATTTGGTAATGCTAGCTTTCATACTACTAATGCAAAAAAGTGCCTGAAAAAAATTGATGACTTCTTTGACAAAGCTCCTTAAGAAAAAAAAAATGTGAATGGACTTCTATGCATAGACCTTGTGAATTGGGAGGGATATGGAACAGAGCTCAGTGTAAAGGCTTCTACCAAAAAAAGAGACCATGACAAAGGAGTCCCTAACAAGGGTGCCATATAATTTTATGTCACATGCTTTTTCTCTCACAATTTATAATCCACTTATCAAATTCACACAGATGGATTTTTGGAAAAAAAAATAATAGCTTGACTACATGCCAGTCAACAGATTCATCTGCATAGACAGGGTGTTAAGGATTGCAACATGTTTTCTTATACAGTTAAAGAGCTCTTTCAAAGGTAAATCATTCAGATTTGATGGGTGATGGAGACATCAGTGAGCAATTTGTAATTCTGAGGAAATGCTTTTAAATAAGTTTGGAAAAATAAAAGGAAAGGATGTTGAGGGACAGGACCTGGCATTGCTGTGGTGTGTTGGAGTAACCATGTAGCTGACAGAGGCAGAAGTGGAGTGAGGATCAGTGTTCAGGTGGCTGATTCTATGTACAGCAGAGGCAATCTCAGTATCCTGTGGTTGTATCCCTCTTCAGTGATTTAGAAATCTCTTGGAGATTTTTTTGGAAAATATACATAAAAAAAACCCAAACAAAATCAAACAAAAACCAGCCAACCAAACAAACAAAAATAAGAAAAAACAAAAAAGCAGTACTTTTTTCCCCTGAGAATTTTTGAACCAATCTGTCTCCCTTCTCAGGCTCAGACACTGTTTGATGCTTGTCCAGATTTCTCTGTGCCTTCAAATTTTTTTCTTGTGAAATGACTTCTATAGATTCTAATAGTCTTTAGCAAGAGTATATGAAATTTGTACAAAGCACATAGATTTGGGGTGTGCAGTGTGCCTATCTGTGGTACCGATGCCTATTCTTTAGTCTCAAAATCTCTCTTTGAGTTATTTTAGCTTTGAAATAGGCTGGACTCTGAACACCTTATTATACAAATAATGAGTCAGAAATTATTTTGGCAGATGCCAATTTGCTGATAATTCTATCACCATGAAGACTTAAACATTTCCAAGACTAAGCACTCTGTCTGCATGTCTTTTAAAGGATGGCAGCAGCATTTGACTTGTTCACTGCAATGTGTGGGATCTGTAGTTAAGTAGGAGCCTGAACTTATCTTTCAGGTTTAAGCCAAGTGCACAAATCTCTAGTATTTTGGGGATGGTCACTGTAGAATTATTTTAATTTCATTTTAATAACTAGCAGGCATTTCAAAAATCGTGTTCTTGTATTGATCTGTGGCAGTGAAGAAATGAAAGGAAGGACTGGACTTGTCTGCAGGTACTAGAGTCCAGAGATCTGGAGGTATTAGAAGTCACAGAACAGGGATTTATTGGAAAAAAAAAGTCAGAAATGTTGGTGTGGGAATAGATATGATTACAGCAAAATCTAGACACTGATAGGAACAATGTTATGGAGACTGACAGGTTAGTGCACAAGAGAGGAAATGTGGGAAGTGAAAGACAAATAAACGCTGAAAGAAGCGTAAAAAGAAAGGAGAGCAGCAGCTTTAATGGTGTATATGCAGGTATTGCATCTGGTCTGTGAAAACTAAAGGTTCAATTCCTATAATTTCAGGAGCTATATTATCCATACACTCCCATACTCATAAACTGCATTGATAGTATCTCAGGGCCAAACGGAAACACTCAGTAAATGATAGTGGAAGAAGGTGGTTTTTTTGGATTCTTGTAGTTGGAGTTAATTGAGTAGAGTTCACTACTTACCAAAGTGAAAAAAATAAAGTTGTTTTATTAATAAATTATACACATGCCATGGAAATTGATATGTTAATCCCTTATAGCATAAACACACAGTGGTGGATTTTGAGTAAGTGGAAGGCTGAAAAAGGAGATACAAATTAAAGAGAGGGAGAAAGAAAGGAAGAAAGAAAGATCACCAATCCTGGCTCCAACACTGATCCAACTGATGGAGTGTCCAGAGTCCTGGAGGCACCACCTGTGCTCTGTGGAGGTACCTTCTTAAAAATAAGTTTTCCCTGTCCTGGAGCTAAGTCTCTCACTTTCTATGCAAATTAGTTATTATGTGCAGTTTGCTCTTCTAGACTTTTCCGGAAACTGGTCAGAGGACTCTGGGGTACTTTGGTGGTCTTGATCCACCTCTATTAGGTCAGCCTTTGGTTGGCAGTCCATGGCCACTTCTTGACCTCATTACTGATTTTGCATCGTACTGTGTTGTGCTTATCTCCAGGAGCCAGAACAAGGGTGTTTGTTCCAGAAAAGTCTCCCGTACCTTTGTATGGCCTCCTTCTTGAGTCACATCCTGTTCTTTCTCACAGCATGCTCTTGCAGACAATCCTTGGTTGGCTCCACAGCTATCTATGTTTGAGACACCGACATTAGCACCTTACCTTCTGGGCTGCTACATTAACTAGTGTCTTTGAAGTCAGTATTACTAAAACCCCTAATGCCTCATATGGTGTTCATTGCTCACTCATGAACCCAAGCTCCTGGTAAAAAAATTAATTATTTCCTTTTCAGGATGAGGTAGTGTTCCATACCCAAGCATCTTAAAATCCCAATGCTCAAATTGTTTCTTGGACAAAACAATGTACAGGTGGGAAGCAGGGTAAAAACTGTGATTCAGATCGCAGAGAAAACCTGCCTGAGATCAACAGGGCACCACATAACACAGTCAACACATACTCCCGCTATCAGGTTTGCTTCCTGGAATTTTACCTTGTTTCTTAGAAAATTTATAACATCTTCTCAGAAAACACTTTCACAGAAAAAAAACCCCAAAAAACCAGAACTCGCCATTAATATATTTTTCCACTGTGAGAGTAAGCTGGCCTTTCTGAACTTTAGAACGCTGTAACTTAAGTTACCTCTGTGTAACATCTTTTCACTGACTTAATTTCTTATTCTCATTTGTTTACAGGAAGTCCACAAGTGAAGGATGTTTAAAAATGTTGACGGTTGTCACACCAACTCAGCTATAGGCAGGCTGTCATGGTACTTCAGCATCTATGGAAGAAAAGCAAGAACTAGGTGTGCTCCTTCTGAATGCAGGGGAACCTTTGCAGCTTGACAGCTGGTTTGCTCACTGTAGGATGAGGTATTGATATTCTCTAAATTTATCCTAGCTTCACTGTAGCCTGGTATAGCAGTAGGACTTTCAACCGGTACCAAAATATTCCCACACCATTGCTGCTTGTTTCTTCCCATGCGAGGAGACAAATCAAACTGATTGTATTAGGACATTTCATATAGTCAAAAGGAAAACACATGCAGTATCTAACACAAAACTGTATAATTCTCAAGTCATTATGTCCATCTTGTACAATCCGCTACAAATTGGAACTATGCTGACAAGGCTTGAACAGGAACAGTAAATTATATAAACTTATGTTGAAAATTTTCACTCGTTATCTTCCAAGGGTATGTCATTCTGCAACTAAACCTTTCTCTTTTTTTCTGTCAAAAACAATTGCTATAACCTTTAAATGTCAAATGTATTCTGCATAGTGTAAGACAGATTTTATGTCTCGAAAGTAAAGCAACTCTGTCAATTCACCAGAACTTTTGCTAGACACTGTCTGTGCTGCTGCACTGTCCATTGTAAATTACATTTGATTAGGATAGAAACATATATAATGGGTTACATATATTATATTAAGCACTCAAGAGAATATTCAAAGATAAATGAAGAACTTATTTCCTTCATGTTGCTACGTGAACACTAGCCACATTTCTGATTGTACGTTCTTATTTATTAAATACCGCTCTGTATCTCTGTGGAACTATAAGCAACTTTCTGTCAAAGTAAAAAAAAACTTAAATTAATTTGTAGTGACAATATAAAACACCCCAATGATTTCATCTTCATTTTACAAAAGGTGCAAATGTCCGTGTGTGCATGTGTCTGTAGCCTGGGCTTTTTCCTTTTTTTTTTCTTTGTGTTCAGATCCCAAGATGTCAAATTATTATTTCCCTTGAATATAAGATCATTACTTGAGTTACAATATTTGCAAGGAGAACAGTTGCAATTGGTTAATTCCCTATGAATTTTGCATTATTTTCTGTGGTTAAAAATACTTAGATTAGAAAAAAACTAATATGCACATAATTCTAAATATTTAAAGATTTTCCCATGCATTTATAAATGCACTGTGCCTATAGAATATGAGACCATTAAAGCTGAAATGTGTCTTTCAGTAATATACTCTCTAAAGCCCTAATGTAGGAAAACAGAGTAAGGACATTCTGCTTAGTACTTCATGTGCAACACCATCAGTCTCTCTTGAGGACCAGATTCAGTACAAATAAAATCCTGTAATTATTTTCCTGCAGGGCGATATCAAATACCTTAGAGAAGGCATCATTGCCGTTGGCAATAACAAGCATGTAGTAAACAGTGTGGCAAGGAACATTTTTCCGGGGCAAGTTCCTACCTCTGCACAGTGAGGTGTAACTGTTTCCTGGAACTCTAAAATTTAAGAGTGTATATGGGCTACTTTCTGCACTGAGTCAGCATGATGAATTAGCAGGCTGGTTCTACTTCCATTTTCTTAGGAAAAGTGACAAATTTACTTTATTCTTTAGGAAAGTAGATCTGGTAACTCCCAGGAGTCTTAGAATTATCTCAATAATGTGGCATTATATGAACAGGCAGAAAAAAAGAACCCTCGTAATAGGAAAGGACTTCTGCTACTTTCAACTGAGGAAAATCACCTTTTCCCATCTGCACTGTAGGTGTAAAGTTATGAAGCAGAAAAAAGAAAATTATATGGTAACTGCTGTCAGAGCTGAAAGGGATGAGAAAGAGTAATAGTCTCAAGAATGAATGTCCTTTGTCTCCATTGGCCTTTCTGAAGGCCTGACCTTCGTTTCCCAGCAGGAGCTACTCAAGTAACATTGGTAGTGCTTAGGGAGGCAGTAATAGCTTTCAGACCCTTTACCTTAAGAAATAATTTCTTTTCACTTACTTCATCCTTCTACCTTACCACCATGAGCCCATTGCTCATCAGGATAACCCCTATTTGTTCTCCCTTTATTGAATGAGAACTCTTCGTCAGAGCTTCACGACTCTGTCTCCAGATGTGTTTACGCTTGACTATCCACCCAGATGCTGCAAGACATTTGGCTTTGTCTGCCAAATAAGCCAGTTGTAGGAGTAAATAGGTCTTTTTTGAAAGACATTGCTACTGAGGAGGCAGTCATTTTTCACTAAGGAAGCTTTCCTGCCTGGAACGAGGCATCTTTCCCAGACAGTTTCGGATGTTTCTCTGCATGCACTCCACAGAAGTTGATTCCCCTGCGTACAAGAGAGATAACACTCACAGATGTGCAGCAAGGCCTTGGCAGCCAATGAGGGAGCCGAGGAGGGGGAAGTGATGATAAAGCCAAGGAGCAAATGAAAGCCTTGCCTTTATCTTTTGCTCTGAGACCCGGTGCTGCCCATACAGCACCATTAGGATTTATAAGTTTTCAGTGTCCTTGCCTCCAAAACAAACCTTTTGAATCCTTTCCACTACCTTGTCATTCTTTTGGAGGAATACCTGGGTATATTTTGCTTTACACCAGTATTTCTTTAGATATGTTTATATACATACAGACAAAAAAAATCCTTGCTTTCTTTGTCTAATTCTTTCAGGAAACTGATAGGATACAAGTTAAAAGTATCTCTTTCCTTGAATGGCTTCACAGTTTGTATTTATTTTTCAGCAATGGGGTATTTGCCAGGGGAGGTTTAGGTTAGACATCAGGAAAAAATTTTTACAGAGAGAGTAATCAGGCATTGGAATAGCCTGCGTAGAGGGGTGGTGGATTCACCGTCCCTGGAGGTTTTTAAGATGAGACTGGATGTGGCACTCAGTGCCATGATGTGGTGGTAATTGCAGTGGTGTTGGATCACGGGTTGGACTTGACGATCTCGGAGGTCTCCTCCAACCAAGCTGATTCTATGATTTACCAGGATCTATTTTTCATGCTTTTTTTTTTAATTATTATTATTTTATGGACAGTCATACTCTTTGTTTTTCTTATAAACAAGGCATGGTTCACATAGTCTTGTAGGACTAAGATTTTGGTGCCTGTAAGCGGTTCCAATTTCTCTTAATTCAATGTTTTATTTGTCCTGTTTCAAATTATGTTTTGATCTGTTTTATTGACTGAAGTGTAATTCCTCTGAAGTGTTTTCTTCTAATTAATATAAATAGAGGATAAGTAATTCAATAAATTAAAAAAGCTATTTAGAGGTTTTTATTTCATTTGTGGTTGTAAACTGAGCACTCCTGGTAACAGATTCTAATTTTGAAAAAAAAGAGAAAAAAAAATTCAGATTTTACTTTTTAATCTAACTGCACTAATATGCACTAATTACCTTTCAATCTAACTGGAATCATAGCTATTACAAAATCTTGGTTGATTAACAGAAATGGTCTATTTTTGTCTTTAATGCATTTTTTTATTTTTGAGATTGACTCAATTAACTCTGACCCTCTCTGGTGGTTTGTATCTTTCTTTCCAGGCAACCTAAACTCATCCAAGGGTAACTTAATGATTGAAAGGAAGTTATAGCAGAGATTAATGCAGTTCAGTACCTCTCACATGAAATTATCTTTTTAGAGTTGACAGATTTTCAATAAGCTCTTGAATATCAGATTTTCTTGCCTTCAGAAAAAAAAATCTTGCCTGCTGATGCTACACAGACAGCTTTTATTTCTTAGGCAGTAGGAGCAAGCCTGATTGCTTGATGGATGTTATCAGCTGCACTGAAGAATGGTCCTGCTGTCTCATTGCTAAATGTATTTCTTTGGGCACTAAAAGATGTGGGAAGAGTAACTTCTTACAGTGTTCTAATTTGGTTTTGTGACCTTCTTCATGTCAAATCTGTCTTTCCTTTGTCTATGCACACACAATAATTCCTGCAACATTTTCAGGTCCAGATTTCCCTAAGTGTTCCTGATAATTAAGCATGGCAATCACATAATTGGTACTTTTCAAAGTCACAAAACAGGTTACCTTCAGTGGGATTTAGGCAGCATATTTTGCCCTCAGTGGGATTTAGGGTTTTGACTTTCTGAGAGGAATTTACAAATCCAGATGGATGCAGAGGTTTTTTGAACCCTAATCTCTGGGTGTTTGATCAGTGATCAATGGAATAGTTATATATTACTTTATATATCCTTTAGTCTGACTAAATAATTCCCTAGTAAGGAATAACTAATGCCCAGTTTGGTAGTCAGAATCGGTGTGGATGTCTCCTAATATGTAACACAAACACAATGTTTTTCATAAGCATTTTGATCCTCAAAATCTGAAAAGAAAAAGATTTATTTAACATGAGAAATACATGAGGAATGTTGAAATAGATGCTACAAACTAGTCAGAAGTATGAAGACAGGCGTGAGTGGCTCTGCCAAAGAAATCTGCTTCTATTTCTTTGTTCACATTCCTTCTACAAAAAGTAAGAGTTACAAGTTGAATAGACTACTGGATTAATTGATGTCTCATATCTTTTAGTTATTAACACTTTCATCTATGATAGTGATTTTAAAAATTAGATAGAAACGTAAGTAGAATGGATTTTGGTACTTGGTTGAAAGTTCTCTCTTACGTGACAAAGCTGAGTTTTTCTTTTTTCTTTCCTGAGGAATATATAAAATATTTTGAAACTCCAAATTTTTCAAAATTTAAATTCACAGTAGAATATGAACATGTCAAAGGTTTACAGTATATTCAACAAGTAATACTAAATGCAAGCATCTTATTTAAATAGGCTTACTTTCAAGATTAAAGATATTTTCTTTTGTACCCACTTTTATATTTTCTTTATATGCAAAGTCTTAATGAGTGAGGCTGAAATTGTAAGATATCACTGGGAAAAGAAATTCACAAATTCTTGCACATTTTCCTGTAGATATTCTAACTTTTCAGAATGCATTTTTTCTAATCTTTTAGAACTCCATGACAGTAAATTAAAAATTATTTTTAATGTTTAAAAGTAATTTTAAAAACTCACTAAAGTACCTCCTTTTATGATTGAGGTATGTTTAACTCCTCAGAAAATGAAAAATTTACTGTGGTCTATTTTTCTTCCTGTCCAAAGGGAGTTAATTTACAAGAAGTAGTATTTGATAATAGCATAATTACACAATAATGGCCTAATTATATTATATGTACCAGTAAAGAGCTACTAATAACAGTAATTATTATGTTATTGCCAGAAAAGTTGTTAGGCAACCTCTGGTAACAGTGATAAGTAATGAGGAAAAACAGTTCATTTTATCAGTGGACATTAAGCAATTCTACTGCAAGGGAAACTTAAAAAAAAAGTATAAAATGCATTTTAGAGGAGTGAAATATGAATGAAGGTCACTGTAGCTCACTACCGTAGAAAACTTTTGACTAATGGCAAATCCTGTATTTTTAAACTCAGAATCCATCTTTAGTTATTAACACAAATAATAATATGTTCATATATGTACCTTTACTTACTTGTATACTGTGATAAAACTACAATGATGTGTCCTATACATTGTGCCTACACAAATGAAAGCTATAAGAAAGCACCTTTAAATCTGTTCCTGCAACTAATCCTGTGTGTAGTTTCCCAGTTGCTCAGTGACAGTTCAGAGGTACATTTCGGCTCTTCTGGTGGAGAAACCCCAAATGCAGAGAAATGCCTACTGAGAACTTATATTCTGCCATCTGGCTGATGCTTCCCCTGAAACCAAAACCCAAGCAACCCTGCTATGCCATCTCTTACCTATAAGACATTCAAGAATGCCACCCATTATTTGTATAAATACAGCTATGTATGCTGGTGCTCCACCTGTGCCTTTGTCAAGGAAGTCTTTTGATTATATTTAAGGGGAAGTTCAGGAGTGATTCTGTGGTAATACAGGATAATCGCACTATGTATGGCTGGATGGTCACTTCACAGGAAAAAGTTCAGCTTAAAGTCAAAAAACTTGATGGTAGTCCACTAGAATTGTAAAATGCTTGACTAATGTAAGGCTTGCAAAGATTGTAATGTAAAGATTGCAGTAAGATTTACAAACGGTCTTACTCATGTTCTGGTAATCCATGATAGTTTCTTATCAGGATTAGCACTCTATCCTCATCCTTTGATATTGTTGTGTCAAGCCTCATCATCCACAGTCCGAGTCTGGGAAAGCTAGGGAAATAAGAGAAGGACTTCTCTCACAAGTCACCCCAACTCCCAGTGATATGAAAAATCCTATGCTGTTGTACAGCTGCCAGCATCTCAGGGTCCATTGGAGGGACTTTTTCTACCTGCTGAGCCATCAGCAACTGCGGGAACAGAGGTCTGTTGCAAACCTGGGAGTCAGTTTAGTGGTTGGGACCACACAAGTTCTGCTTGAGAGGCACATGGGGAAGGGTAGAGGTGTGTGGAAAGTCCCAGCTACACCCTCTTTCTTTCCTGCTGCTCTGTCTCTCTCAGAGAGACATGGGAATCTCATCCTGTCACAAAAGTGGTCAGATGTGCTGAGTAGACACAGCAACAGCCCAGGATATCAGGCTAGAAACTCAGCAGGACAGCAAAGCATATCCCAGACTGCAATGGTGCAGTCTGAGCACAGTCCTTGCTGTGCAGCCTACCTACCTCTTGAAATTACACTCGACAGATATCTGACACAAGACACCACTCCCAGTCAGAGCCACACAGACCAACCACTGAGGTGGCTGTGGTATAATAAGAGCCACATTTGAGAACAAACGGAAGAGGTACTGAGCTGCATCTGATAGCAGAAGTTGGCTAGTAAAGTAGGCCTGGGAATGAGACAAATCCATATTTATCTGGGACTTTTTGAATCATAAGGGGAATCTTTGCATTTATACAGGAGTTGAGTTGAAGGGGTTTTTTTAATTTGTAGGTTTGGATTTTGTTTGTGTTACAGGAATTCAGTAGGGATCAAGGAAATACATGGTCTAGTTCGTCTAATCACATAATGGAGGAAGTATCAAAAGCCTGTGCATATCAGTATTTGTAGTCATCACCTCTGAATGTAAGACAAAGTTTAAGCTGGAAAATGGTAACAAACATGTGTTGAGCAGCCTGGCTGTTAAAGAAAAGTTTGGCAAAAAGTGAATGCTCAGAGGCTTTTGAACAAGAATTCTGGGCAGATGGATGTGTGGGATAGTTAGGATGGTGGCCAACCCAAGCTATCCTTCCAGGTGCTGCTGTTTGGAGACAGGGATGTATGTCCATGGCTGGGGTGTCCAGAGCATGCCTCAGCATCCTGGGGATGCAACTGCAGAGTTTCTCAGGAACATGTGATGCCTTTGTGATATCATCAGATATAGCCCAACTTTTCTGGTCTATTTTACCTCTTTTAGTTCACTGCTTATTCTTGTGCTGACATAAAGAATGCAGCCTCTGCTTAAAGCAACAACAATAAGAAGGACATAAAATATCATTGAAAGAAAAGCATGTCTCAGCTGGTTGTTACCTGTTCAATGAGAAACTGCAGCCCAGGCATTCTCACACCACTCAAGGACTTGCATACACACCACTGTAGACTTTAGCTGCTACAACCAGAGTTACAGTGGGCAGCTCTGGTGAGCTGACAGGTGCCCCTTTTGACTCCTTGCTCACACACACTCTCAGATGCACTTCCTTCTTCTTCAGGCTTGACCCCTAGGTTTTCCATAGCAGATCCTTGGGTGTTGGATATATAAAAATAAATGAATAATTTAATAGAGTGGTACAGCACCAGGTCAGCTTGAGCTGAGTCCCTCCACAGGGGAACCCAGAACAACAAAATCACCAGACTTTTGTACTCTTACAAGATATGCACCCATTCTCTACATGCTCTTCATGAGCCTTGCACATGACTTTCGGTCCAATGGTGATTTTTGGTCTGGTGTCTTATAACAGCTTATTGGATTCTTTCTCTGTGTCCACACAGGCAGGCTGTTACCTGCTTTTATCTTGCCAAGTTGCCACTTCTGCTTGCAGCTGTAGTCTTCTCATCTTCTGGTTTGTACTTCTTTTGCACTAGCTCAGTCAGCAGAGCATGGGAAACTAAGAATTCCTTAGTTTAGAGTAAGGACTACATAGCAACAGCTAAAACATCACTGTGTTGCCAACATTACTCTCATATAAAATTCAAAACACGGCACTGTATCAGCTAGAAAAATTACTAATAAAATTAACTATTCCAGAGGAAATCATATCTGGGTGAAAGTTCATAGCTTGCAGACCAAGGCTTCAGCAAATCGAGCTACTCATGCTAAGCAAGTACAGCTAAACAAACAACACGCATAAAATCACACAATATTATAACTGTGACTATTCCTTATTTAAAGCTTACTTATTAGGGTAAATAACTAATATCTTTCACCAATATCTTCTAAGGAAGTTACTGCTCAGCCTGATCAGACAATTTCCTATCAACTTGATCTTTAGCAATATGACCGCTATTCATTATGTTTAATATGCAAGTCAACATATGATGAACTTTGATACAAGGGCACTGTCTTAAGATAATAATTGAAGAGTATGAACAACGTGCTAGATTTTTAAGGTCAGAATTGAAATGACACTGCAGTAATTTCATTACTCAAATTTAATCTCTTAAGCCCACTTCTTGTCATGTTTTAGTTTGTGTGACTCATGAACCATAAGCATGCTAGAATTCTGAAAAAAATATGCCATACACTGTAAGTGGAAGCAAATTAAATTTTTGAAAATTATTTGCAAGTGAATGATGGGTGGGTGTGTAAAAGTAACTCATTACTCTGACAACCTGTTATCCGTTATTCTTATCACATAGAAAATGTTTTACAGTTATGGAATGTAGGGATTTAGCAGGCCTGTGATTTCTTCACAGAGCAGTAAGAGTCTGACCTTGGTCAGATTCTGTGTACTTGTAAAGATAAACAGCCTGCAGTTTCTGTGGGAATGCAGGTGCTGTGAAGACAAGCTGCACAGAGAGAGCCTGTGGCCAATAAGTAATTGCTTATATGTGTGTGAACCAATAGTGTTAATGCACGTAGCCTTAGAGAATACTATAATTGTAGAAACTTCTTCAATAAAGTGAGCTTTGTAGTTAATCCATATTGGATCGTCTGCATTCTTCATAAGCCTGCCTCCGACAATGGAAAAGTAAAATAATTAATTTTAGATTATATATTAAAAAACAACCTTTGTATTGTGCTATATGTTTCATCTAGTTGGGTATTGGTTTTGCCCCTTTGGTTCTTTTTCCTCCTCTACTTTCTAAATTCATTCTTATAACTTCCTAAGTATTTTTGCTCTATTAGGTGTCTCCTTTATTTTGCTAGTGTAAATTACATGCCTTCTGTTCTGACATCAGGAAAGATTCAAAACAATGAAAATGATCCAAAGAAAGACTTTCCATATGAAGTCCAGGCCTTTATTTTGAAAGACAGTTAAATTCACGTGAAGGAGGGTGCAGTTTCACAATCAGCTGATACTGGAATGGGCAAAACCTATCCTTCTTTCACAAACTCTGACCTTACCTTTTCATCCCTTCCAATCTTAGGAAGTTTATAACTGAGAACTAATTGAGCAGACTGCCTGCACGTTGCACCCAAACCAGAAACATCTCATCAAGCCAGCTGTGGAAACTGATCTGAACTAGTACTAAAGGATTTCACCGGATAGGAAAGAAAAAAAAGCATTGGCTGAGCTCATAATGAAACTGCAGCCTCGTTAAGTTCACAAACACACAAGGCAGCTTTTGGATTGCACAGCCCTGTGAGTAATTGTGGTGGTTACACATCACAATTGGGCACAATTGGGCTGGGGTGTAGTAAATTTTCTTCACAGGGCTAGTATGGGGCTGGAAACAGTGTTGGTAACATGGGGATGTTTTTGCTGTTGCTGAGAAGAATCGAGGCCTCTCCTTGCCTCACCATACCAGCAAGGAGGCTGGGTGTGCACAAGGAGTTGAGAGGAGACACAGCTGGGACAGCTGACCCCAACTGAACAAGGGGACATTCCAAAACATATGGCACCATGCTCAGCATACTGACCTAGGACAAGAAGGAAGGAGGGGATATCCAGAGTGATGGCATTTGTCACATGTGATGGAGCCCTGCTTTTCTTTCTTTTTTTATTTTTTGGTCCCTTTCCAACACAACAGTTTGAGGGTTGGAAGCCAGAATGAGATGGCTTTTTGAAGTCCAGCTCTCTCACTACCTGCTCCCAGAGCCAGCTAACTGTCTAAGGACTAAACAAAGTGATAGCTGATAGCTTTGCGTTCCAACATGACGGCTGAGGAGAGGACTGGGGAGGTGTTTTCCCTTTTTTTCTCGAGGGGAGGACCTCACTTTTTTCCTCTGGCTTAGAAGGTGGTAAGACAGAGGTTTCACAGTGCTTTTTTTTTTTTTTTTTGCAGCTACACTTTTGTCCTCCATGCTTGGGTGCCAGCCGCTGCTTGCTGGGCTGGTGACAGCACTGGGAGAGGGGTCCTGGCTCACCACCCCAACTCCGCGCACCTTGTACTGTTCTCCTCAAAGAACAATCACAATGCCTGGATTTGCTACGGACTCATCAAGGGGCTGGTGCCATCTGCAGAGATGTTGCTAAACCCTCCCAGAACTTTCAGACAAGATGGTGAGAGGACGTTGCACTGCCCATGGGAAAGGTTTCAGCCCATCCCTGGGGCCACCCTTCCCAGGGAAGGTTCGTGATTGGCACCTCTCCCTGCTCGTGTCTATGCCTTGCCAGAGCCCATGAGTGTCACCACAGCCACTGCCCCCCGAGGTGTGGCATCACCTCTGCTCCATGTGAATGGAACTGCACCAGAGGGGGAGAGAGCGGACTGGATTTGTTTGAAAGTTTTGGTTACAGTCTTGCTGTTTGTTCTGTTCTGTTTTTTGGGTATACATACACATTTATACATATACATTTGCAGTAAAGAACTGTTATCCTCTTCTCCACATTTTGTGATTAAAGTCTCCTAATTTCAAAGGTTGAGGTGGTTTTGAGGAGAGAGAGGCCCCCTTCCTAGTCCAGAAGAATTCCTCACTTTCCTTGATAGACATCTTTGTTTCTTTTTAAACTGAGACAGTGTGCATGACTTTTCCTTTACCTATTAAACTCTTTGTCTCACCCCATGAGTTTTCACACTTTTACTCTCCCAATTCTCTTCCTCATCCTACCAGGAGGGCAGCAAACATGAGGCTGCAGGGAGCTGAGTTTCCATCTGGGGTTAAAACATGATAGCAGTGAGATAGGACTTCTCAGTAAGATCCTGAAAAGCAACTAAAATCTTAATCCCCCCAAAACTGCTTATTTAATGAATGAAGTTAATGAATGAAGCCAGATAGAACAGGTAGGAAAAAACTGCTTAATGTAATGATGAAAACATTTTGATAGTTATCAAAACTTTTTTATAACAGATAATCTCTTCAATCAAAGCACTCCCTTTTAAAAATAAATTAATTTATAATTAATATATTTTTATCCTATCATTGTCTGCCCTTCTGAATTAATCTTCCCAGAAGCAAATTAAGGTATTTTAAGGAAGACATGTGTATTCCTCTGGAATTACCACTGTGTATCATTTTTTAAGACTTTTTTAATAACCTATTTTGAGGGACATTTTATGAAAATCAGGCAATTAGTTTTGGAGAAAAGTTGACTTAGTCTTCTTTGACAGCTGTCTAGATTGAAGCCAGTTGTATCCCATGATCCTCCTCAGTTCCCCAGAAGATTTCATATCATTATTCTGTTACTCACTCTGAAGCTAACTTAATAATGTAATGTAAGGACACTCCAGAGATATTACAAATCCACAATGTATTATTTCTAATTTATTAAAGTTAATCCACTATGGAGATATTCTGCTGAATCTCTCAGTGATTTTCATCAAGGAGGTCATTGAGGTTTCTAGTCTGTAAGTATGCCAGTAAATCATTTTCCCATATGATTATTCAGGCCTTCTTATTCCAGACTAATAGAATCCTCATTTCTGTGGATGAGACCATATGGCTAATGTCAGAAGTTCCATAATCCTATCAAATTAAATACATCTCTCTTCTGGTCCTTTCAGTGGATGTCACTCTGTACAAGAAAGTTACTACTGGTTTCACAAAGAGCAATTATGTCTTTTAAAGGCCCTCAGCATTGATTTGGTTTTGATTTACTTTTTCACAGAGTAACATTTGATTGCTTTGGTTGTAATTATGAAAAAAGAAATTAACATAAATGTAAGGATTTTGGAATAGTAGAAGACCTGTAGCAGTACCTAAACGTTGCTTCTTCTGCATTTTCCAAACCAAGCTGATCTATCATGGTAGAAGTTTGAAAATGCTTTTAGAAGGGCTATAATATAATAAGCTTTCATATCACTCAAGAAAGGAAAATTGATCTTGTTTCTTTAGATAAGATTTACTGGATTTACTTTATTAACAGTTACAAAACTTACCTAGAAAATTGCATCAGCATTGTTTCCAACTTGTGGGCAGTGATTTTTTAGGCAACACGGCAATTATTATTTGGAACATTTGACATGTTTTATACCAGAAAAAGACAGACTAACTAATTTTCCCTTCAGTCGTGATTGTTAGCAAGGATTTGAATTTTCCCCATGCTTTCTTCAGGCTATTTCTATGAATCTGTTGTGTAGTAATATCCCAAACAGATTTGTCTTCCATTGAGTCTGCAAAGCGCACTGCTAATCTTCTTATTATAGGCAATAGGCAATATTTATTTTCCTTAGGAGAGTTCAACCTCTACTTTGTGAAGGTTTGGTTTGGTTCCTTGCCAAACCCAGCTGCTGGCCACCCAGACTTCCCCCTCCCTAGAGAGAAGGAAAAAAGTACCAAAAGAAAATTGTAGTAAAAGTATATATATATTCACATATATTACAGCTATATGCAATTAAACACCATGAATAGAACAAGAATTCTGAACAATAGCAAAATGGAAAAGGGGAAAAGGGAAGAGGGACAAAAATGGGTAAAAATAAAACAAAACAGATACACACACTTGAAAACTCAGGGAATAGCACAATAAAGTAACTAACACAATAAATTCTCACCAAACTCCCCTAAAGAGAAGCAGTTTCTCCACCTCCGTGTAGCTTTCAGACAACAGCTCTCAGACAGGTCTCAGCTCATATAGATAAAAGCTAAGCCAACACACTGAGACCTGATATCCTCCAAACACGCGAAAGGAAGAGAGAGAGAGGAAACCTTCCTCCCTATCTTATATACCGCTGATTACGTGAAGGAATGGTGTGGAATATTTTCTGAGTTATAACCCTGTTACCAGGGAATGCCTAGACCAAACCCAAGAAAACTAAACCACCACATACCTAAAAATAATTTTTTTAAAATAGTTTATTTATGTAGCTATTTTAACCTTCAGTAACACTCCCTTGAATCTTTCCTAGAGAATGTGGTCTAATGTGACATCCCTGCACAAAACACTGAGTAACTACCCAACTCCAGTACTCCTTGCTTTTCTAAAATTGTAGCTCAGTGTATATAAAAGAGAGACTATATAATTTATGTTACTAAAGAAGACATAGCCATGCTTTCAACACAGAGAAAGCCAGCCTTAAGTAGTTAGGGATGAATAATAAAGGAGTATCCATATCATAGTGAATTGAGGATTTATACTTTTTCTTTCCCAGTGAAAAGCCCTAGATAACCTGAACTTTAACATGCAGTGTAATAATAGTTACACAGCTATAGGTGTCAGACTTAAACAATACAATAATCTTTAGTTCTGGTGTTGCAATTTTGTTCCACAATTGAAACCAAAAGTCAGCTACTTGAGGAAGTGTGACACAACACTGTCCAACAACTCTATGTATAGATAGTAGTACATAAGAGACATTGCATAACATGAGAACAATGAGGTTTAAGATGATTTTCTATATTAATATTGACTTATCTAAGAACAGCTATATAAATAATGGCATTGTTCATTTTTTATATTATTCAGCAAATATGCTGCTTTGGGAGATTATTGCTTTTCTGGATTGTGATTCATGAAAAAAAAATCCTGATTAATTTCTATGTCATTTACTCACATATGAAAGCACTTATTAAAACCTGATTCTAAAGTGGTACCTGAATAGTGTTTTTATTTGCTGTAAGAGGAAGTTGTCTTTAGATGTACATCACTTTACCTTTCTTGAATATATCCCATAAGAAAATAGTAATTTACAGTGACGATTGTGGTATGAGATATTTTGGTCTTCCCAAAACAAACTTTTGCTTTTGCTCCTGTAAGATGGCATTGAAAGCAAACAGAAATAACTATCAGTAATGTCCTCTGTAGTTTGGTTAAGCCAGTCAACAGGAGACCAATATATTTTGGGTTGCAGAAGGCAAGTATTTGCATTAGACTTCATGTTCTGAAACTTTTTGCATATTCATGTTCACACATGGTGCAATAGAGTGAAAAATTCTGCCTTCTTTGGTGGTGCTTGTAAGTTTTAATTTGTGTGGTGTTTTAGAAATTTAAATGACTTGTGAACTCTTTTAACTATTCACAAAAATTACATAAAAACAGTTTTTCAGCTGGTTGCCACATACTTCTCTTCTAGAAAAGTTGTTTAAGTACTATTTTGTTAATTGATAAAACAAAAAAAAGATCAATTGCAAAGCTGACCAATTGCATCACCAAGTGTATTAGCACATGCATTACCATGTGCAAAAACTGAGAATTAGCAACATGCTATGCATGTTTTTCTCAGATACTCAAACACTGAAATGTGAAAGATTTAAAAATTTTCCCCTTCATCAGTTTCTCACTATAGTTAAAATATAGTCTTAATACTATCCTCGTTCATGGTGCTCACTGGAGTTATCAAAGGCTATAGATACCTGTTAGTAATGAACACTATAACTTAATTTCATGTCCCTAACTGTTAAGCTGCACTCGCAGTCTGTATCAGCACACACAGGAAAAATGGTATGTTCATTTCCTACAAACGGAAAACTTTCCCTTAGTTTTCTCAGAAACTTAGACTCGCAGAAGCTGATGGCTGTACAAAATTATTGCTCTGGTGGACTGAAGTCACGTAAGTCATCATTTGAAAGAATAATTTTTGATCATGCTTTATATTCATTAAAAATGGTGGGAAATAAATGGGTGTAACAGAATGTAGTTTGTCCTAAGCAGAAGTAATGTGCAGTAATAGTGGTTACTGAAAATTTAAATACAAATGATAGCAAGGCTTCAAATTACTTGAAATTTGCCAAGATTACAGAGGCCAGCTATGACAAATGAGACTACTGAGCAATTGCAGTCTTTTTAATCATCAGACAGCAATTTGATATGCAATTTATGTGGCACCTTAAAATGTTAAGGTATTAAGCTGTTAAAGTAACTAATTGCAAAAAAAATAGCCGTGGTTGTGCAACAGTTTACAAAACTTGCTAACATTTCAGTGTTTTCACAGTAGAAAAATATTTCTTAGGTAAGGGTAAAAACTTTCTCAGAAAATTCAGGTGAAAAGATTTTAATTTTCTTGATGACTCATAAGAAAACAGCATAACTTAAATAAAAGTTATTTTATTGTTACCTGAATTCACTTTTTCATTTTAGGGCAAAATAAGCTTTTAGTTTCTCTTTCTAGAGTTAAATCCCTTCATTTTGTGTCTTGATATTGCACTTTGACTTTTCAACATATAGTAAACCTTTCCAATGTAAACAAGTTAATTAATTAGATAGAGTCTATTCAGCTAAGAAATTGTCTTCACTTGGGTAAAGATGGAATGGTTATGCCAAGCCCCATTGCAGTTGTGGCAGATCATAAGAAAATATCATATGGTAATAAAATAGCAAAAGCAGACAACCAGGTAAGGTAATGCTAGAGAAACCAAAATAACAGAAATATTTTTTCAGAAAAGAAATCCTATTCTGTAATCCGGCATGTGGGTAACATATAAGAAAACTGTTTGAAAATCGTCTGCAAAAGAAGCCTAGGAGAAGAAACTGTATAGAACTACAGTTTGTAATGGTTGGACGATAAGTTAATTACGCAGTAATTTGAAAACTACACACAACATAACTAATTTAATAAGAGTTGAATAAAATGAAGTTTTACATCTATTATATTTTAATGGAAACACTGTGTGCTCTATCAGTTAATACTCTTAGGGTGCCCAAGCTATCACAGAAGCAATGACAGCTGATGTTATTCTAAACTAAAAACATTGATGCCCAGAATGCATTTTCACACAATCTTGAAAACTTGGAGTTAGTTTCTTTTCTGGAGGATATAGCAACCTTGTAGTGTCAGCTCTTATGTTCTATTCACTGGTACATGCTTAATCTTCTACCAGGCTCAAATCTTGGCTTTCCAGACTTGGTTGATTTATTTTCTGGATTGTGATTTTTAGACAGGGAAACAGCAGGGAGTTGAAATTTGATGGAGTCATCCAATATTACAATGAGAAGCAGGTATCCAAGCTGAAAGACCTTGACATTTAACAGCTGTGTGAGTAGTTATAAGGTTCTTTCCATTTAAACTAGAGTGGTTTTTTGGGTTTTTTTTGCTCAGTGCACCTTGATGCAGACCCAGTCTGTAGATTCCCAAGAGTGGCACAGTTCAGAGACATGTTCTGGAGGTGCTTCTTTTGTCTCTGAGTGAATAGTCGTCACACATGCCACATTTTATTAGAGCCTGGCAATAATTTAACATGCCATCATCTGTTTGCTGTAAATTGTATTGATGAAGAGGCTTAGTTGGAGTATGCAGTAACTTTATGTGTCTATCCATTAGAATTTCACAATGGGATTGTCTGTGGGTTTTATTTACAGTGCTCTTAATATACTTTAGGACCAATAGTAAAGTTTTTATTTAATAAATTCTGACTAGTTGAGATTTTAAATAAGAATTATTCTATCCAACAGCTCTGATGAGCTATGGGTGGTATGCACAGTGTAAATGTTGTTGGATTGCCTTGGATCAAGTCAACAGAAACAAAAACCTTATGCCTTCTTTTCAGTGCAATAGGGCCATGCTGCTTCTGCAGAAAAGTATGCAGAGAATGCTTTAATGTATGTCAGTTTTGCACCTCTAGTTGACTTGATGTTTATAACTTTGCAATCTAAATGCAGTGCTCTGCACATTTCTAAGAAACACAAAATCACAGCATAAGGAAGGTTGGAAGGGTCCACAGTGGGTCTTCTGAAATGACTGAAAAAATATAATTTCTGGTAAATGTGTCAGCATGATTAACAAAATGTTAAATAATGTAAAGGATTTTCAGGAGGTGACCCTAGAAGAAAGATCTTGAGATTTTGAAATTGTGAGTAATAGGAACTGACACAGTGTTACAAATGTACAAATATCTGGGGGTTTTTGTAAGGGCTTTTTTTCTGTTCTGAAATTAGAAAGAACAGAAGAACTGTTTATTTTTGAAAAGAAACAGGATGACAAATAGATCTGATGGGTTAATGCTTACTAGAAAAATAGTGAGACAATCAGAGGACCAAGAGAAAAATGGCATTGCAGTCTGTGAAAGGAAATGCTAGAGGCAACATCAAAGTGTGAGGAAAGATAGGTGTATCATGTAACTGTATCTGAAGTACATTGGCTTTTGGTTTTCCTTAAAAAAAAAAAAAGACCCAAATCCTCCAAGAAATGAACCCTGTGACATTTCCAGAAAGCTCTTCAACTTGCCCTCCTTCCTTCGAAAAAAACTTGCTGCAACAAAATGTGTTTAGGTTGCAAATTATCAAAATTGTGATGTTTATTATTTGTGGATTTGCAGGGTGTGACTTCATGTGTATCTGCAATGTCTTTCGATAGCTTTTCAAATTTTAGCCTTGCCTATTTTGTTGCTTTTTTTTATATATCACTGACTTATTTTGTACACTATCTAGGCTCTGTGTCATAGGATTCATGCACTGATTTGAAATAAATGAAAAATAGAGTCAGAACATAAAATAGATGGAATGTATTTTATAAAGACTACCTGAAACGTGTTCTGTTGGTGAATACAGTTTTCACCTGGTTTATCTTTGCAAAATCTTGCTAGTGGTTATTGTCAGTGGGGAAAACACTCATAATATATGTTGTAGAGGAATGTGTAAATGTCCTTATTTCAGTGTGACATAAACAATGTTCACAGTATGGGGATAAAGAGCTGCTAGTAAGTAGTGGTCTTCTTTTTATTTTCTGAAGACAGATCTGATGCTTAGGAAGCCTGTTAGGGTACAATTGATGATTCTGAGAAATGAAAATTTTCAAAACTGGTCATTCATTCTATCATTCCACTCTGTCAAAGTTTCAGAGTGCATAAGGCGACCTGCTTCATTTCACTTGTTCTGTTTCCTCTTTATCTGAGGACTGAGCTACTTGTAATTCTCTTGGTAACTCATCTTACCACCTGTGAATAAGAGGTTCAGAGAAAACCAGGCTTTTATTTTGTATCTTTATTTATTCAGTAACGTCAATTTCAGGCAGTGTCCATAGGTCTTGCCTCTTCACTCAGCAACTAAGGGTTTCAAATGCAGCAACCTGCAGAATTAGTATGAATGCCCTCTGAATCACTTGTTGTAAAGTGAAAAGAATTGCAGTTTCTTGCCTCTTTCACTTCACCATGCTATGCCAGTGTAGTATAACCCAGTCATTTAAGTGTCGGAACACTAGTAGATTTGTATTTTACCTCTCAATTAATATTTGCTAAGACTTAGTTGTTTCCCAATTAATACTGCCTTGGTTTACTTTCTGATATTTTGTATAAGACTCTGTATTTTCTGGTAATGTTTTTTGAAGTGAGGAGTATGTGATCTTTATTTATCTACCAGTAATCTTTATTTATCTACCATATTTACCTTTACATATTCTACCAGTGCCATTTTTTGTGCATTTCCAGTTAAAGGAAAATTTTGACTGTGTTCATGGCTTATGAAGAATGGTGTGGTATTGATGCTGATAATAAACTAAGAGTGAAGGCCATGTGGGAATTTGAAATAAATTTATTTCAAACCCCTGAAACTTACACACTCTACAATAATGTTCTTATTTAGCAAAGCCCATCACTTCCTCTGTGGCACACACAGAAGTTCTGTGCAAAAGATTTGTATGAGTGGTATCCTAAAAATCACAGAGCAGCAGGAGTTGGAGTGGCAGTGATGACAGAGGGTGTATAAAGCAACATTTCTGTGTACAGACTCCCATGTATCTCAAACCTTGCTTAACCCTGTTCCTGCTCCCTCCTGGGTGCACATTTTGGAAAAATCAGAGTAAGAAAAAATTGACAAAAAAATCCTACTGACAGTGCAATTGTTTGATACAATAAGATTCAGCAACTTATTGGAATTGGTTTTAAGAATAAGGAGGAAATATGTTTTGTCCTACTGGGAAAGCGTTTTAGAATCTCACTGCGTGGTGATTGGAAAGTATTTTCCAATCTCTGGCCTAAATTCAGTCACAGTCTGTTTCTGCCCATGGTTTTGCTGCTAGCATCATCTTTTACTTTAAGCATCCTTTTTGTATCAATTTGGAAAATATAATGATAACAAAACCAGCAGGATAAGAAAAACAGAACTTTCCCTTGGTTTTGGGAGGGCATCATGGAAAACATCATTTTGGATCCTTAACCTGTGAGGGGAGAAATCTCCTGAAAACCCTGTTGTGAAAGTGCAGTTTAGAAGGGAAATGAATATGAGAGTGATTGAACACTGGGGTGCTTTAATAACTCATTTTGCTGGGGTGGGCATGCTGAATCTGGTTATTCTTCCTTATGAATAAGCTTCTCAATTTCTGTAAAGTTGTACTGCCTTACTAGAGTTGTAGGCAGAGCTCTTCTGACCAAATATTTTGCTTTACCTGAGATCAGCACTGTGCAAATTTAGAAGCAGAAAAATTTTTGCCTTTGATGCACTACCCTAGAAAATTCAAACATTTATATTTTGTATGGCATTCATTTAAATAAACTTTAAGTCCTGAGAGTGAGGCTCAAAATCTGGTTAAGAGGTTTGCCATCAGCCAGCAAAAAATGCCTGTGAGATTATGGAAAGGCTCAAATAGCCAGAGCTGATTAGATTAAACACGGGTGTGGGAAGAGGCTGGCATCCTTTGGGAATAGCCACCTCTACGTGTGCACTGCATCAACAGTTCGGTGCACGGATAGGTCTGTTTCTGCTGTACGTTCTCCATGTGTCTGTACAGCTCGCATCTTTGTTCCACCGATGCTCAGATAATGGTTTACATAATTTCTCATTACAGCAAATGCTGGTCAGTATGTTCCTAGAGGTAGCTAGAGAGAGGTAATGTTTCTAGAAGGTTATAGAGAGCTTGGTTCAAACAAACTCGGATTAATGAGATCCTTCAGCACAAATTCTCCAAACAAGGCAATTAGGGTGAAAAATTTCTTAACTAAAACTCATTAGCCTGCCCAGTCTACTTTGTCAAGCAGCTGAGCCACGTACCCACTGCTCCAAAACTGTGTATAGCTGGCAGGGGGAAGGAGGGCTTTGCCTTTTGTTTCAAAATCACCTCACAAGTGTTTAACTAATTGCACCATGTTATCCACAATTTTAGGCTGTGTAGCCTAGACTGCTTTCACGTTGGAGGAGGAAAATAGGTTCACGAAAATAATCTGTGGTGTTAAACCACATTTTTTCCTAAATTCTTAAATATACCCACTTCATTTATATATAATATGTATGTCAAATAGGAGATTTGAAGTTACTATTAAACTGTATTATTGCAGCATAACATTCAGTTATATTCAAGCAATTTCAGGTCTTTTTGTCTAACATTATTAGGAACTGTCTGACCTCACAGTCTATGCAGTCAGCACTGGTACTAAAAAATATCAGCATTATAAAACTTTTTGTAGTGTCTAACCTAAGTATCTGTTCTCCATATTTAACTCCATCACTTCTTTCCTTTTCCCTTTGGACATGGGGGAGTCTTTTTAATAAACGTGGAGTCTCCTTCAGTTTTTTGTCTCTAAACTAAAATCTCAATTGTGTTTTGGCCTTCTTTTGGGGAACCTTATTAAGGACCTGTAATTATTCTTTTTTTTTTTGCTGTCACTTTGAAATCCCTTTGCTACCAGTTATTTGAAATGTGGTACTCACAGCTGGATATAATATATCATCTTGGTGTGATTTGCTTTTGAGCAGAAGGAATCCACTGGATGGCCTAAAGCTCTACCGCTTTCTCTTCTTGGTGTGCACCTTGAAGCTTCTAAATAAAAGCACTTCATTATCTATCTCCACTAATGTTGTTCTGAGTGCCTATCTTCCAGGATTTTAGGCATCAGCAGTATGATTATGGAGGGAGATGATGATGCTGATACATGTTCAGCCTGCAAGATACTAGAATCTTCCATGCCTCTTCCACAAAGCAGTTGCTCACCACTGCTCTTTGTGCAGATGATTACTCCTGCCTAAATGCCGAAGACTGTATGTAATAATTTCTTCAGTTCATAAATATCCACTTGATCCTGTTCGTCAGTGGAATTGCAACACTTCCCAGTTCTGAGTTTTGCACTCACCTTTTTGATATCTTTTTGATATTATTCTTTTTTTTTTTCTTCCATATCTTTACAAAGAGTTCATTGGATTATGTTTTGCAAATAGCGTGGCACTATGTATAGCATCTTCTAGTTCATTTTTATTCTCTTTTAAAGACAGACATTATTTTAACCTCTGTAACCTTGTGCTTCACAAGTTCTCTTACTAGAATCACTTTTATCTGTTTTATTCTTTAGTTTCTTACCATTTTCCCTTTCTCTAACAAATTTTGGTGGTTTTAATTCAGCTAACTCTCTGTTTAGTACATTTAGTGAAAAACAAAATAAAAGAAGTGCTGCAGTTTTCACAACTGTTTCTTATGGCCTGTCATGTCTCAGGTAATTTGTAGCAGATTTTCATCTTGCAAAATCAGCAAAGTAAGATTTTTCTTGGTATTTTCCCTATCCTTACATGTAGAGAGGAAAAACTGTGCTTTCTCAAGTTTGTTGAGAAGAACAGGCCATGAATCAGTAGTATCTGGACAACTGGAAATTTTATCAGGGTGAAAATTTTGTTATCTACATTATAGGAATTGCATGCTCTCTCATCAAGAAACATAGCAGTGCTAACCAACAATGTTGAAAGAAAAAAGCTTTCTTTTTTTATATTAAGAATTTTTGAAATTCCATCATGTGAAAGGTAAACCAAAAAATTTTCAAATTTACTATGATGTCTTAGTTCGAGGGAGAACTAAGATATCTATGTTGGCCAAGAAATAATCTGTCTCAAAAGGGAAGGATAACAGTTCTTAACCACAATACACACACACACACACACACACACACACACATATATATATATATATATCTCCAGAAAATAACCCAAACAACAACAGTTTGTAATAAACCCCTCCACCCCCAAATGACAAGGCAAAACAGTCAAAAGGTCTTTTTGGCTACCCCCTCAAAAAGGGGAAATGCAATTATATCTATGGACAGCAGGTGGCGGTGTGGCACCTCTGCCACCGGCCGCTCGCGTGCTCTCTCAGGGGTTGCAGTTCTATTTATGGACAGCAGGTGGCGATGTTGCGCCCGGCCAGTTGGGCTCTCTCTCAGGGGAATGGCAGCAGTACTGTAGCCGAATCAGTCTGTGCGGGGTTGGTGGTAAGAGCAGCAGAAACCCAGTGATCTGCAGTGTAGAAAACAGGCATTTATCTTCTTCACAGCAGTCTCCGTGGTATTTTAGGGTGATTGGTGAAGCCAGAGAGAGCAAAAAGACACAATCCTGATCCTGCAGTGATGTCGGACCTGATGTGTCCCGTTCTCCTCTGCGCCCAGCCAGTGAACTGCTGACTTGGCAGAAACCAGAAACACCAACGCCTTCCCCCCCACGAGCCCAGTCTTCCCTCCCAGGCTGGGAAGAGATCAGAACAAAAGCCTGGCTAAGGGAGGTAACATCAGGACATGCCCGTCCTTTGTCTCCTTTGTTAAACATCTTTACTGACACTAAGGTGTTGGCTCCAAGCTTTTTGTGTAATAGATGGATTTATAATTTGCCAAAATCAAACGAATTAAGTATTTTTT